>JARJDZ010002288.1:0-42664 GCA_030264555.1 Aleochara sp. GC000083 | reverse complement strand
AGATTTTTTTAAATATTTTTCCGAGCTTCATCTTTTACTTATGTATCGACTGATAAACCTCCGAAGCAAAAATAAATTAATTTCATTTTGCCCAAAAATGGTAACCAAGCACCTTAAGCGCTCCCGTTCGAGTCCTGCTTCCCCAGTTTCGCACTTCAATGAAGGCACGGATCGTTCAACACGATGCGTAATGTTCCATGGGTTGGGAATTTATGGCCACTAATTGTACATTATATTTTTTCCAATTTCATTAGAACCAGAAGGGATAATGAGATAATGAATTGCGGCCGCAGATTTACTTGAGGTTCAGGTTTGCAGGAAACAAGCGGGATTGGTTGTTTTGGTATGAGGCAATCCTCGAAGGCTTTGTGTACTTTATGTTGTTCAAATGGATTCCTGCCGGACTCTTGGAGAATGGGGCAATTGTTCTTTTGTGATGGTGTCGACTATTGCTGACTGCCAATGTGTAACAAGTTAATTTGGCTTTGCACAACGTTTTTGTTTGGAAATAAATCACACTGGTTGCATGAGATTGCCAGGGGAAGATTTACGATGGAATTTTAATCAATAGCATGCATAGAATGCCAAGATTCAAATCGGACGTATTCTGTCACTTTTGTTCAAATTTATGGAAAGTATCACAAACAGAAGAAAATGTGAAGATTCTATTTGAAACAGGACTATACTGAAAATTTACATCGGTCATTTTCTTAAATATTATACATAAAATCAATTTTTTCCAATTGAATTTCTTTCCAAATTTACAAAGACTTTTGGTTTTAATGTTGTACAATGAATTTAACCCAGCATTAAGGATAACTCCAAGGACTAGAAAAAGAAGATTAAACAGAAAATTTTTATATATATTTTAGAATATATTTATCAGATAATATGATATTCAATAACAAATATGTGGGGGTAAATTTAAGGAAAATTTAGCTAAAACCAAAATGTAATTAAATTGATATAATGTATGGCATTTCGGGAGAAGTAAATCCAATAAAAATGCTTCAGTTATGTCTGCCCAAGAAAAAAAAAATCGTTCTTTCCTCAGAAATAACCCGAAGGAAAATAGTAATTTATCAAATTTAGCGAACTCGATCAAATTGCGGTTGCGATCACCATCAATGAATTTCCTGCGTCGAGAACGCGCACGTTTACGACGAGCGAAGAGCAATAATAGCACGGGGCACTAATCGAATATAAAAGAAGTTGTTGCAATTATCTATAGTAATAGTTCGGGTTTTCGCTCCCTTATGCGGCCATCCTGCCGCCCCTGACAGCGCACGAACTCCACAGTTTTATCCTCGAAAGGGCCATTTCATCAACGTAATCTCGTCAATGCACCTCATCCATTATTAGCTCAAGCCCTTGCTGTCGCCCCATCCTTCGGGAACACCAAGCCTGGGAGTACTCATAGTCTTCAGCACCTATATGTACACGAAAGACATAGTCAGTGCAGCGAAGAGGATGTCAACATGAGGAAGGAGAACCCTTTGTGACCTGCCGAAAGAAGCGCGCATTCCGAAAATAAACACGTCCACGCACTTGTTCGCCGTTTGCACAATAGGAAATAAAAGACACGTCTCAATAGATGAGGAAAAAGCAAACGAGTGCCGGGCAAAAAATGCTGTGTGGATGGGGGCCGGATGAGTGCGAGGATGCGGATGTGGAGAGGACCATTTGTGCTGGTGTACTTGATCAACAAAAACGAATTGAAATAAAACGAATTGAAGAATAAAGGAGGCGAAAAAGGGCAGCCCAGGCTTCGGTTTGAAATGTTCGCACTGGGTGTTCGCTGAAGAAGTCATCAACGTACGCTGTATTGTTCGGCTACTCGTAGGTGCTATTGATCCATGGCGAAGAAGTAGTGGAAAAGTGTATTGTTTAGAGGCTGGGCTTTTGTTGGCCGTGCAAGGTGGTTGGGTATTGTCGGCATTCCAAAGCTGATGTAGCAGTGTAACGAGAACAAATGATGGAGTTGACTGAAAGCGGCGTCTTTTACCCAAATCGATATCGATACTAGCTTCCTTCCTCTTCGACATCTCGCTTGAAGTTTCCGCGGCAGGATGTATCCTATATACATTCAGACCGTGTTAACCTTACGTTCCGCATTTCACTTGTGTCGTGAACCTTTCATAATATTTCCTGAATCCCATCTTCCTTGTAATTTGTATTTTGATTTCCAAGTCTTGGTCTTTGTTTTAATCTCGCAGAGAAGATCATTTACTGAAAACTAGGACTGAAACATATATCAGTACAGGATGAATATCCTATAAAATTTTGCGAGATAAGAGAACTTTTGAAAACTGAAAATTGAAATTTTGATAATTCAATTTTCATGATACCTGAGCCTTATGGAATACCAGAGGCAGTGACAATGCGATCTAGGTTATTTTTAATAAAGTTAAAAATATAGCTATTGTTATTATGTTATACTAATCCCTAATATCCCTAATACCCTACACTAACACTAAGATAAGTACTTTCTAATATACTAATATAATTAAATCATTTATCTTGTACAATACTTCAATTTTTTTTAATAAGCATATGGCTATGTTTGCTATATGATATGCTATCCTAGAGGAAAAGGCGGATAAAATCCAAATTGTTATTCGAATTTTTGATATGATTTCTTAATAATCACGAGTCAATCATAAAAATTCCAGCACTTTATTTGTTTAATTGTCCGCAATTTACTAACAACAGAAATACATGTATAGATACTTATTATTTTGGCAGATTTTAACTAATATTTATTGCTATCTGGAAATGTATGTATGCTTTGTATACATGCTTAACATTTAGGTTTTCGATATAAGCTATAATAATTAAGTCCTTTGGCCTTTTTTTATTTTTCATATATGTATGCTAGAAATCTTTACTTGTAATTCCTGTAATGAATATCAGGAACCAGCAATAACTATAAGATCTTTTTATATCCTGACAGTAAAATCTATGAAAATATTTTACTTTTACAAATGTTTTTGAATTTAAACATATTACCTGCTTTCTGCTGTTATACCATTTGAGGGCTTCATATATCTAGGATTTCGAAACTGGTCAATGTGTTTTCAATTTTTCAAAATCAAGCAACTTTTTTAAACTTGTAATAGTCGTACAGAAAACAAGACCCTATCCCTATTGATCGACGAATTTTCTCCCTTGGTTCTAAGCTTCTCAAATTAAATCTGGTCTACAAAATCCAGAACCAAGGCGAATATTAAACTCATTTGTGTGATATGCTATATGATTAGTTGTGCCCTAAGCTCTATTATGTTTCATTTTTAATTTTGATTAATTATTCCGGCAACATTTTTAGGCCGTACCATAAAGAGCCACTCGTAAAAACGGAATGACTTTATTCTTTTGTGGTGCCAACAAAGCTACCAAGATTATAAAAAACTATAACGGAATTACGATTATTATGCTTTCAAGTCTGAGTGAAGTTAGGCTCTCTGGACGGTCAATGACTCCTCCATCCATAAAATATAACAAAATTGGATTTAATTATGAATAACTCAGCGGCACTCCCGATCCTTTGTTCCCGCAACCAAAATAGAGATTTCCTCCTGCAATCGCGTATTCACACCAAACGAATGAGTGCACAGCGTGCGCGAAGGGGGCGCCAAAACGGGACGGAATCGGAGTACCCAGAATGCAATTGTCATTTGCAATGAGCAGAACTCGAGTTCCAGGCGCAGTTCCTCATCGCCGGCGTGCACGCTTATTGTCCGCCATAACTTCAAGCGTGAAATATACTAATGCACAGGCTGTGTTTAACTTTTATACGCGGCTGTAAAATAAATTGCCGCCGCATCGGTAAGTGCAGGGCGGCGTGCGAGGGGGCTCCCCAGCCAAGGGGGAGTCATCTGAAGACAGGAATTTTTCCGTAATAAATTCGGCGATAACTTCCGACGTTCCGACTGACGATGCGACGTCGAGAGAAGAAAGCATTCCGCGTGCGGCCCAAACGTCCCGAACTCCCGGCATCCTCCGGAAGGCTCAGCAGTGGGACCACGTTCGCTTCAGATTATACAAGCAATGAAGCAATGAAATAAATTTAGCGCCCCAGAGCACTTTTCTTGATTACGAAATGACTTAATTAAGCGAGACGCCATGGACCATGTGAGCGGGGGCCGGAGGCAAGACCTGCCCTCATCTTCCTCAAGGAGGCATCCCAGAATTGATGTCCTCGGTAATAGTGTCGCTTAATCTAGTCCCACGCGCGCGCGTTCAAAAAGCGGCCGGAAGTGTAGGCCCGAGAAGATGAACACCTGGACACCATGGACATCCTCCTAGATCTTCCACCCCATTAGACTAGTACCTAGACAGGCTGAGACAATGATGACGGCGATGTGTCTGGCGGCGAAATTTAATTTCGGTGCACAATGGCCGCCGAGTTTGAAGTTGATTACAATACCGCAATCGTAATGCAAAATTATTTTGCTCAATTATTTTGCAAATGCTCGACGCTGGATGCTGTCCGCGTCCCGTGCGCGAAATAAATTCTCTTCATTAGTTTGCCGCTCTGCGCTCAGCCCGAGTGTGCACTCACATCCGGAGTACAACCATTAGTAATTATCACTGTAATTGTCACGGCTTATTCTCTTTCGGCGCGCTGCGTGCTTCGCGGATGGGCCAAGTCTCATGGTAATGATTGTAATGAAACATTAGGCATTGTTGTTGCTATTAGGAGTGCACGATGCGGATCTCTGGCCCAACTTGCCACCGCCAATGCATTTACACATGCATACACTACACGCGCACATTGATGGCTCGCTGAGATGCGGATGGCCGTAATGGAGGCGGCAGGATTATATTGTTTGAGCGCCCTCGCTGTTTTCTCACCGAACACTTGGGTCCAATGCGTCTGTCGTCTGAGCCAAACGCCGTTTGTATTTGTTCAATTGTACAATTTCAGCATGGTTCGTGCTGTTTCATGTATCCTCTTATTGAGTCCCTTGACGGTTTCATGGTTGGTCGTTGTCTCCTGGTCTAAAATAATACACATAGGTTTTAATTTGAGGATTTTTATTCCTTTTTAAGTATTGAGACAATCAACTTCGTATTATTATATTAGATCTAGTCATCGGCAATATCAAATATGTATTTTGCCATCATTAAATGTTAAAAACATATCAAGTTATTAAGGATTCCTCATTATTATTTTCCCAATTATACGGAAAGATCCAAACATTATTTTACATCAAGTGCTCCTCGAGATAGATTTCATTAGCTTAGTAGTCTACGTTTCCACGTCCGCCTATCTTACACTAACAAACTACTAGGTTTTTCATTCCATATAAAACTTTTTGAATAAATACATCTTTAATTGTGAGGAAAATAATTGCTATCATTTCAAATCAGCTTGATTTTACAAAATAGGGAGGAATTTGTAAACTTCCAGGTTAAGTTTAAAACTAATGATTATGATAGAGATTTACATAGAGATCATATGTAAATTTTGAAATATTGTCATTTGTAGGTTTCTGTCATTGTGACAAGCTAACTCAAAAATGAGGCAAAAATCTCTTGAAGAGAGGAGAATAGTCAAACAGACTACTGTTCGACTACACCAGACTCTCTAATATAAATATCTAGAGTCGGTTTATAGTCAGTGAAGTGTAGCAGATTGCCTAAGTCAAAAAACTAGTTCTAGAACTTTCTTGGACCGAAATCACTGACATATCAATTGAAATTAAGAAAGAAGAAATTATGTTGACATTATACTACAGCTGGTAAAATACCTATCCAGAAATAAGGTTTGATTAGGGGTAACTTCTGCTTGTTATCCTAACCTGGAATCAAAATCAACAGAAAATGTTGGAATGAAGAGATTTATATATAAATACCCATTGTCAGGTTATCTACTCATCTAGCTTGTAAAATTGTTAGAAGCCTAGAAGCCTAAGCTTATGCTAACGGCATTCTTCATTTATGGGAAATGATAATGTCAGCACCACTTTCACTTTAGACAGGCCTTATTTTTGGCTTCGAGCAGCATTTATTGCTTTCTATTCATTATTAAATGCTGCTGATTCAAACAGAGCAATTTAACAGAATTTTTGAACATATTCAAGAGTTCATCCGGTCTCGTCTGAGTCAAGATCCGGAAACGACATGGTCGAATCTTTACATTTGTACAAGAATCATTTTTCATTTTCAAACATTAATCCCATGCTCTGTTAGACATTCGATTAGCAACAGAAATTATATCAAAATCTTGTTGAGACAGTTTATCTAAAGCGATCTCCAGACCCAAATAAATGTACACACTATATGTATAAAGATTTGTTTTGTGGATCTTATTTACCGATCTCCGATGTACACGATGTCTTATTGGCTGCCCTGGATATAGGTAAAATTTTTGAAACTAAATCAAAATCTGGAATTTTAATTCTGAAGTATTAACATTATCATAAATAATTTTGCAGACAATATTGCTGACAAAATAGGCCATGTACAGAAATTTCAAAATTGAAATTTTACTCTCAATGGCATTTTATACCATACGAGGTCCTAATAACTATCCAATAACCCCGCATCCAATTTTATGAGAAAATTTTCAATTGGGCTCACGTCTTTAGAAATTCCTAAAATATACGAAGATCGCGGATGTTATTTACGTAAATACTCACTGGCAGCAGCGGCATGAAATGGAAGATGTACTCGGATGGGCCATTTACAGCAGGCAGCAGTGACGGCGGCGACAATATGGGCGACAATATGTAGCATGAAAATTGCGACACTATTTCGAATATTCCGACGGGCGGCAAATATGTATCAAGAAGCGTGCAGGCATTCCAACGCTTGTCGCCGAACGCATTCACTTCCAGAACACTATACAGTCAGCAGCCGTGGTCGTAGAGACTATAGTGGGAACATAAATATGTTTATCCATGGATATCCTTGCAATATTCTTGCGCTTGCTGCCTCCGATATTTGCATCGGGCGCAGATAAATCACAAAGTGTCAGAGCGTGCAAGCAAGGAGCGAATGAATTTTCTTGCAGGAACCGTGCAGCACTTCTGAATGTGTGGGTGTATCGCCGGATATCCCCGTCTGCCTATATACATTTTTATAACATATTTGTTTGACTTTTGTGTCACAGCGTCATATTTTACAGGTGCAATTTCACATCCATAGATATCTTAATTCCAACCCCAACAAGAGGAGGCTTTAACAATAACTTTGAACCTGAATGCCGAAATTCGCGCGTCTGGAACCTTTTACGAGCTGCTCCGTCAAGGGTTCAAATTAATTATGTTCGCATATAATATTTGAAGAGGAAGGGAACAAGTTTGGAAGCGTAAGAAACGTGCATACAGTGTGGACACGTCTAACAGGACAACAGTCTCCCATTGGCTGGTGCTGACGTGGCACACTTCCTTCCATCTCTTTCTAACTCATATACATCTCTGCATGTAAATAGTGTATGCTCTCATTGGCTACTGCTGACGTGGCACCCGTCCTTCTACCTCTTTCCAACTTCTAGTATGGGTACAAGTTGGAAAGAGAAGGTATTACCATATGTGGCAGCAATTACAGATATCCGGACTGTGGAGCTTGCTTTGTTATTGGCATTAAAACGTGGTAAATTGCATTTTTGCATGCACGCGGTTTGTGATCGTAATGCATCCAGACATGTCGGATACTCGGAAGCCAGGAGGAAGACGGGGCGCCAAAGGAGGCGTAGGAGGAACGCGTTGCAATCGAAACAATGTCGCCGTTGTTGCCGTGGGGCTTGTATCGTCGGCGGCGAGGTTATTGCCGATGTCGGCGGCGGCAATGGTGGCGGCGCTATGTATAATGGTGCGGATATGTAATCAAATGTAATGTAATGTTATTCAAATGGCGCACAGTGCATAAAAGCGACGTGTGCGTGGCGTATATTCTCGTTCAGACTTTTAGCGGCGCAAGCTAGCGCTAAAAGGTAATCGATTTTTTAAATATTAATGTGTCACGAAGCTGAAATCACTTTGAAAGCAAGCGCGCTGCGCGAACGTAACCTTTAAATTACGGCCGAATGTTTTCATTCCAAAGAAGATGATAATTTCACAGATGTAGATATTTTACTTGTTTAATATCAAGAAATGATCATTTCATATAGACACTTTATACGATTAATACTACATTTTTTTGGAACATATGGTATTCATGATTTTTGGGTAAATTTTTAATTGAATGTGAGATTCCCAATTTTTACGAACTAAAATTGAGTCTCAAAAGTATTGGTAATATTTACCAACTGTAACCAAAAATTACGAATCACATAGTGTTTTATGCAACTCTTCTTATAACTCATGTAACAACTATCATTTTTAACCGAAGCCATTTTCTTTGTTACTTTTGCAAGACTGGGAAATCATAGGGGCAGCTACCAAAGCCTATCGAATAGCCAATAAAATTTGTTGAATTTTTTTAACCAGAAAAATACTGGCCTGAAATTCCTGCAGATAAATAAAAGCATTAACAGCAAATTTTTGATTTTGTTCAGCAGACTTTCCTTTTATTGGTATCTACATATACAAACTTATTTTCATATTCACATAATGTAACATTTATTTCAAATTCGTAAATTGGCTGTTTCAGGATGAATAGCAATTTGTCAATAATTTTAAAAATTAAAATATGATCTACATAAATACAAATAATAAAACGTAATATTTCATGCAGTTAATATATAGATTTCGCATTTTTGAGTTATGGTTAATGAAAACTAACGTATGAATATAATAAATTTCTTATAACACAGCATCTGCTATAGACATTAAACTACAACATTAATTATTTACGAAATATGTGATGTGCAGAAATTGCACAATACTGAATTGAACTGGAATTATCTAGAATTACAAATTATTAATACACTCACGAAACTTGTTGCATTATCAATTAAATTCACATTAAAAGTTTTGCCAAATGAGAATTAACGTGAATTAGTAATTCACCACTCTTAATTCAAGTTTTCGAAGTAATTGTAAGAGTATTTCAAGTATCATTTCATTCGACGTTAGTAGATAGAAATTGCCGGTTCTAGCTAAAGGTGACCTCTAAGATGTCAAAACTGCATCATGTACACTTCTGCATGAATAACCCCTGTATGTTGCATGGCGTGTCAAATGGGGTGTTGTTTTAACATTTTAGAGGTAACCTTTGATCCAGAACCGGCATATTTTATCTACTTACGGGGCCCCGCGGGGTGCAGCTTGATCCAGAACCGGCAAATCCTATCAACTGACGTTAATTATATACGTCTCCACTATGACACGTTGTTTCAGTAATTTTATCTAGCCCAATTATTTCCTACATCTTTTTTAAATTTTTGGATATTTGTTTGCTGTCCCGCAAATATATCTCAGTAGATAAATTATCAAATGATACCAAAACACAAACAGGTATCTTTGCAGCATATTGCAGTTAATTACACGAATTATGTTATATATAATAACATCTAATTTTATAGATGAATAGATATCACTTTCTGTCGCCTTATTCTTTAAATGTCGTGTTTTTAACATATTAACGTGTTTGACGAGTTTTTTTCTCAACAAATTCCTAGGTAGCAAAATATAATGAAAAATAAATAAATATTTATCTAATAATGTGAAAAATATTCGTGTATGATATGTGATGCATGGAACCAATCCAAAAGTTTTCCATTTTCAATGGTCTAATAAAATACAGTGTGTTCTCTTTAAAGAATGCATGTATGGTCGAGAACTTTTTGCTCGATGTTAATAAATATTATTAAAATTGACCTTTTACGAGTATATGAAATTTTACGAAAAATATCCAGAAAAGCGAGGAGATGAGACAAGTAAATAAAATAAAAATTAATTAAAAGCATTCGCAATGCAGATAACAAAGCTGAAAACCAAACCAGAGTGGTCAACAAACAGAGGGCAAGTAATCGCATCAATAATGAATGAAACTAAACTCGCAGAGAGGCCATTGCAAAGTGAAGCTGCTTGCATTACCGCAAAAGGCCCGCACACAATTCCGTATTTGCTTGGAAACTTTGAAGCATTGCGCGTTATTTAGTTGTCGCTTAAAGTGCTCACGTGAATTGTGCAGTGCGTTATAATTGAGCGCAAAATGCATAAATCATAAGCCGTCTGCAAATAATTCTCGTTATGCGAATTACGCTAGCGCCCGTCCTCCCAGCATCCTCCGTTATTGTCACGGCGTCTAAAGTCGAAAGTCGCAACAGCAACGCATTGTGTCCCCAACATATTGCCTCAATGCAATATTTACACATTTTGTGTACTGAAAAGTCCAACAACATCCCCCAATCCCGTGTGTTTCCGCTTGGTGCTTGTCTTGCTTGCAGTCGACTCCTCTCGGCAGCGGCTAAACTTGGATTGCGACCGTCTACTCTTTGCGAGACGGCGCTGCACTAGTAAATATTTTATGTAAAGTAAAGAGCTCTATTTAGAAATCAGCTTACGCGCCGCTTATGCCGGCATAACAACACGCCTGCGTCCTCCTCGAGCGAGCTCACTCGTAAAGCAAGGACGACGACGCTGAAGACACTGCTTGAAGGCTAGAAGGGTGGATGTGTGGGCGTAGGAGGGTTCCGCACTCTCGAAGGGTTGATGCTGGGTAAAGGAAGACATCCAGATGCTTGGTTTCGTGGTGCACGTATATAAATTCGGTTTCGCGTACAACTTAACTCAGCTTACCTCAGCTTTAATAGAAACACCCTTATTTTATGGTCGTTGCATTAAGTAAGCGGCCGTGTGCATCATAATGCGGCCTGAAGATTCTCGGGCAAGTGTAACTGCACCGTTTAAGTGGCATTCAAATTTTTATGATTCTTTTAGCATCCAACCGCTGATCTCTTATTTAATAGGAATGTACATATTCCAGGATCTTCAGCTTATTATTAATGGGCTACCAGCTGTAAACTGCGTCTTTGGTTTGTTCGGACAAGGAAGTTTTATTGGCGTTGTTAAAATGTCATAAATTATTTTTTATTTCATTTTTACAAGTTAAATCTTAGAGAAGGGTGGGTTTGCATACTGCTCTAACACATTTTATTCCCAAAAAACGAAAACCAAATCCATATGAGTGAAGAATAAATTCTGTATTTTGTTGCATAACCTTATATCCGTCTTGGCCTTTATCCCTAGACTAAAGGCAACTCAAATAATCTTCAAGGAAGTCTATCAAAAGTAGGTCTTGAATAAGATTTCTACAATCCCTAACCAAGATTGTATGTATATTGTTGTATAACTTGTATTTTCGTAAATCATAATGTTTTTGTAAATTCTGTGATATTTTCAAAGTATTGAAAACTGCACTCCCTGATCCAAGATATCTAAAAATTGGGCTTAACTTTGATTAATCTGGAGGTGCCAGCCACCAATTTAACACTTAAACAATATTTATTCTTCCAAGTTCAGATTCCGAAAATAAGTTTTGTAAGAGCGCGTCGTCAGAAGGCAAGAAAAATGATAATAATTATTTGTGTACCATGAGAATTAGTATATATAATATTTTCAAGAGGGTCGCATATTTAAATTTTAAAAACAAATCTTATTTTATCCTTGAGATGCATATAAAATTTCAAACCTGATTTTGAATCTACCAAAAAATTGTTCGCAATATAACTAATGACATAACTAATAACTATTAACATCTCGAAATTGTTCTTAATACAAGACAAATAGTGACATTTATAATAAGCACAATTGCGAAAATGACATACAACTAAAATAAGTGATAGAATAAGTCGATAGATATTTTTTGGGATGTCAAGAAATTGATGGAACTTAACATTTGTGGTAGAAGAATTTAAGGAAGAAAGTATATTTAGAAGGAATAGACCGGTACTAGACCAAAAGTGCTGTTCTCGCAACTACCGCGTCCATTTAGCTACAAGGCATTGATCTAGAACTGGCCTATTCCTTCTATTTGCATGTTTCGTTAAAGCTTTGTTTCGGTGATCCTCAGATAAATCTCCTACAAAGTAATTGCGTAATCTTATTGGTTGTCTAATTTTACTATGGTGCTTGTAATTTGTACGCGCTAATTATCCGGATAATTTAAGTATGTAGAAATTTTAAAAATAAGCGTATGAAAGAAATAGTACAAAATGAAATAATGTAGTTTCCACATCGTAGGTAGCTCAACATTTATGGTAAAGTCTTGTTCAGTTTAAAAAGCTAAACTCTCATAAAACTGAGTATGTCTTATTCTAACTCTCGGTTTTCTGTTTGTACAATTGTGAAGCTATCTCTCATCTAACAACTATCTCTATCAATGCAAGTGTTAAACGCAGATGAAGCGACCGAAAACGACTGCCTAAAATTTTCTTGCCCCCGCCTTTGTAGTTGTATTACCCAAACATGTTTTTGCATTACATGAATGCAGTTTTTGGTGGCCCACCCTCGCACTGCAAGCACATGCCTTATCTCCTTTTGACTGTTAAGTGGGATAAAGATTACAGTTTTTATCGTTTTATGAGAGTTGTACTTTATTAACTGAATACGACTATAGCAGCATTTAAGAAAGAAACTATGATTAGAGGGAATAGACCGGTTCTAGACCAAAGGTGTACTCCAGCTGCTTCCGCTTACATTTCTCTTTAACCTACAAGTCTTTGATCTAGAACCGGCTTATTTTTTCTAATGATATCTATGATTTCCTTTTCAAATAAATCTCCGAAGTTATAATTGTTACCCCTTTGGCTATCCAATTCTACTTGTATGATTGGACAATTATAAATGATCAAGTATACCTACTAATTAATTGGTACACGCTAATTACTCTGATAATTTAGGCATGTGAAATTTATAAATACAATAAGCTGATGTCGGTAAATAATAAGCTAATTAGTGTTCCAATTTTAAAACAATAATTGAAAGCGGGATTTATGCTAACACAATATCTATTATAAATTCAACAGCGCTAACATTCCGAATATTTGATCTAGAACCGGCTTATTTTTTCTAATGATATCTTTTAAAAAATTCTTGTAATCTCCAAAGTAAAAGTTTTGCAAAGGTGTACTCCTGCATCCCTCTACGTTTAAGCTGCAAGACTTTGATCTAGAACCGGCTTATGCTTTCTGATCATATCTTTCGTTAAAGATTTATTTTTCAAATAAATCTCCGAAGTAAAAATTGTTACCCCTATGGCTATCCAATTATGATTGATGATAATATGATTGGACAATTATAGCTGATCAAATATACCTACTAATTAATTCGTTCACGCTAATTACTCTACTAATTTAGGCATGTGAAATTTTTAAATACAAAAATCGATATCAGTAAATTATAAGCTAATTAGTGTTCCAATTTTAAAACAATAATTGAAAGCGGGATTTATGCTAACACTAATATCTATTGTGAATTCAGCAGCGCTAACATTGCGAATTAAACCCGGGGTCACTGTTCTTCTGTAAGCATACCACGTTTTCCACGCTCAACACCACTCATAATAATCATAATAATAATAATTATAACATTACTGGTGGTGGAGCCGGAGTCTGTTTGAAGATTTCGTACCTACACTAGGACGCAGAGTCGCGCGATCGTATTCATGTAAATTCTTAAGAAGCTTCTCTTCATTTAGCGTTCACGGCGCGGCGGGCCGTACACTCGACTCGTCGATGTTTAACAAGAAATTTCCTTTCGCTCCTCTTCCTCCGCGTGACGCGTCCCGCCGCTTCCTGCCGTTCCCATAGCCGCGCTTTTCGCGCATCGGGGTCGTCCCTCTCAAGGAAGCGCTGCTTCGTGCCAACAACGCGCCCCTTTTTGCGCCGCATGCTCTTCTGGCATCCTCTTCGCCATCGGAACGATTGTTTACATGCACATACATGCGACTCCAACGAGACGACTCCACCGTCTGCTCATTTACGTATCTGCATCGGATGGCAGTCTTGGAGCCTCGGAGCAAATTTCACGCTTCGAATTATTATGTTTACGATCGTGGCTGTGCCAGCAATTCGAATGAATGAATGAACGAACGAGTGCCGCTTGCTACCTTATTAGGTTCCGAGTGCGCGCTTAGATGATGGAAGCTATCTGGCATCTTTGATGAATTTTATACTTCTTTGCACACAACGACGAAGGTACATGCCACGGAAGATGCAATGCTATGATAAGGACTTCCAAGTCGCCGCCGACGTTGATGATGATGCTCATGACGCTGATGATGATGATGATGATAATCATGATGATGATGATGATTTCGTGGAAATAAGTATTAATATCTGGGAGATATCATATGAATATAAGGATGAAGGAATTGGGGTCGAATAGAATGATAAGAGTTTCGAAGAAGTTGTTTAAACACTCGGCAAAAACAAACGTAAATACTGAGTGGGTTTAAGCGCGGGTATTCGTTGGCACGTGAAATTTTAAATAAACCATCCGCATTCCTCGTAATTCGTGCGCCAACTTATGAATGTGTAATTACAATCGCACCCGGACTCAATATGTAGCACCGATATTTCCTGCCGCTTTTGCTTTTTCGTATATATGAGCATTGCATATAAAGTATCCACCATCTCACCTTGCCCCGAATCCCATCCATGGGAATGTATAAAGCCAAAAAGGGCTCGGGCTTATAACTCGAGGCTATGTTCAAGAACTGAGGGAAATACGCTCACTGAAAGCTGAATTATGGACGTTATATAAATATACAGTAGACGTCGTCTCAAGACTCAATTTCGCACAAAATTGTCTGTGTTGCCATAGTAGCCATAGTGGTTTAAAGGGGTGAATTGTCATCTGAAATAATAACTTTTTCACTAATCGACAGAAATCATACTCTAAAAAATGAAACCCTTTTTGGGTCTAGTCAATTCTTCAGTAACTAGATTCCACTGTACAAAAACAAGGCTGAGTATATTTATAAGGTTTAGTACGTGTATATTTTAAACACATCGTTATTTCCTCCCCCAAAAAAGGGGACCGCAATTTGTAATTAAAAAATTACGAGTACGCACTAAGAGCTTGCGGCGGGTCATTAGAAAAAAAGAGTAATGGCGGACTGTCGGGCCGGGGGAACACTCAGCGGCCCAGAGACTAATTAGTTTAAAGAATTTATTTTTATCCGGGTTAATCCAATCTTTGCAAGTCTTTATAAACTAATTAGCAAATGGATCAAATTATTCAATTTCTTCTTCCGTTGCATACATTTATTCCATCTAATTGAATCTACCGAAGGCAAGCTTCGTATTATCTGGCCTTAGGTGGTGAGTTAATGAGCAAGTTAATTAGGGATTGTTGGTGCATTGATTTGTTTAGTGAGGTTCTTTTTTGAAATGGACAATGAATCATTATGAATGTAATCAACGATATAATAAGGAGAAGTCAGGGAAGACTTTTAATATATCTATATATCCTCAAGTAATTATATATTTAATTAGCAGAAAAGTTAATAAGGCTTGAAAGAAAAAGCTGAAGTATTTCCGGTCCAACATTCTTTTGGGTTTAGAACATTATCAAAAAACCTCAAAATAAAAATTTCCATGATTTAAAAACAAATCAAATTCAATTTGATATTTATTATTATTATATATAAATACCCTGATGTTATGGTCACACAGTTTACATTTCAATGATATTCAGAAGCATACAGTAAGAATACTAACACTCGAATTACGTTGAAATCATCATACCTCACTTAAAGTTCCAACAAAATAAAACGGGCTAATTTTTTCACTACTCCAATTCTTAAATTAATTCACAGTTGGCCAAAAGATGTGACTTCAATTCGACATATGTCAAATTTGAGGGCTACCTAAATTCATTTGGTTGACAATATTTGTTCGCTACATGCTAGCTCCAAAAAATAAAACTTACCACTTACCAACTTTAAATCTAATGGAAATATAATGAATAAGTGCTAAAATTTGCTTATTGTTAAATGCATTTCTACATCTTAGAGATTTCTTCAAATGTATTACTTTGCTATTGACGTTTCTACTAAGATTACCCAAAATTAATAATACTCCCAAAAACGTGAAAGTGGTTGTGCCTTGATCTTTTTTATGGAATTAAAAATGACACAGACACAGACTCAAATTCCAACCCAAGCTGGAGTGCATAAATTGTTTTCGTTCTGTGACAGAGCAGAAGCATGGACACTGGAATAGAAGGAATCGCCCGGTTCTAACGCACGGTGCTCATCTACTGCACCCTCATCCCAAAGGTAGTAGATGAGCGCGTAGGTCCAGAACCGGTCGATTCCTACAACAATGGATAAATACAAAATAACACTTCTTCTTGATCTACAAAAACAAAGTTTAGTTGATGAAATAGTTCAAAGTTAACATGGGATTCCTTTACAAGATTACAAGATATTGCTAATTTAACCAAAAATTAATCTTTTTAATGGAAGGCGACCTTTCCGGGAAGGCGTAACAGAGTTGCAAGAAAATATCAGCCATCACTCGACGCAGATGTATTTTTCACTAGCATACCAAACACGATCCATCCACCTTTATGGCTTCCTAGCACGAACCCCTTTCCCGGGATTGATTTAGGATTGATACACATTCAAGATAGCGGTTGAATGTGGCGTGCATGAGGCGGGCCCCGACCATCGGCATCGGCGACATGCATGTCATCATGATGCGAGGGCAAATTCCGGCACGTTTGCTCTCATTAGCCATGTAATGATGTTCTCACAATGTCAGGGTGAATGTCTCGGGCATTAAATAAACACGTGCTAAGTAAATAATGCTAGTTCGGAACTAATTAAAACGTAAACAGGCGGGAGTCGGGAAGCTATCCGCCAGCTTGTGCCTTCGGGAGCTGGCCAAAGGCTGCGGCGACGTGCGGATGACGAGCATATCACCCGCAGGGATAAAGGTCAAGGATGTGAATGCGATGACGCTGGTGGGTCTTTCGGATTAAGATAAATTGGTTTGGCGGCGCTTGCTTCTGTGCCGATTATCTTGTTGACAATGGGGATGGTTTCCACCAGCAGGCGGCAATTTGCATCCGGACGTCACCGAAGATCTTCTTCGCGCCCTTCGCCGAAAGGTAGCACCTCGCCGGACAAGAACTACTCTGGGTAAACTTCCATCTGTATATGTATACATTACCAAATTGTTCCCTGAGAATACAAAGAGCGCTCGCTGCTTCCAGGTCTGCAAGGATGAGGATGCGGCTGGGCACGAGGAAACTATGTGTTAAGAGTCAAAATTCTCGAGTTTGAACACTCTCAAGACCAAACATGTTAAGTGTCTACCTAACCGAAGTTTTCTTATCATCCACAACCCTACGTCTCGTTTGAGTGTAATTTAACTTGTGCGTAGTGATATTATTAGAACTACTCCAGCGAAGAGGGGAAAGTTGATTCACGTCTATTGAAATAATAATTGATTATCAGTCAGGATAATTTTTATCATTTGCCATTATCGATTAACGTTACCGTACTTTTTCAGTACTTGAGAATTCCCCAGATAATATAAAATGGGAAACGCTCGCGAGTTCAACAAAGAGATGTTCCTAAGAACTGTGCGTATTTAACCTTTATTATCCTTGAAAGGACTCCATCGTGCAATTCATTCGCTCTTCCCTGCGTGTTCGATTATCCTATTCATCTTTATTGGTTTCCACCTGCCGTTTTCACAATGCTACTGATTTAGGTTATTGAGCTGAACTTTACCTGAATTAAATTCCCATTTACGCGTGTTATATACGATTATTGCACCGATGGATTCCTTATTTACTTGCTGCCCAGTAACAACTAGACCACTTGCTATATGTATATTCTTTTAATCACCTTTAGTTAAGGATTACACCACTAAAAACGTCTAGAATTAAGCATTTTGGAAATGCTCCAGTGAAAAATATACGAATATATATAATCTTAGCAGAGCCTTAATGACATTACTTTTTATATGAATTACTAGTAACTAAAATGAAATATTATACATAAGCAAAGCGTCGCCGAAAATCGATTTGGAGAAGCAAAATATAACAACAAAAAATATAAGATAAGTGCTATTTCTTTTTAAAATTCACATTAGTTTATCTTATAATGAATATGCTATAATTATACTTTTTTTTGTTTCTGAATCAGAGTATTCGAATGCTATCCGATTTAAACATGATGTGTTATATCTGGAGATATTTTAATAATTTTCTGGTTAACAGATGACGTTTTACAGAAATTGTTAATAAATATTTAATACTTTTTCAGAAAAATGACTGAATTTAATTTAACATGTAACTCGTTTATTATCGACCTGGTTATTATGGTCACAAAGCTGTCAAATATTTTAATAATTTACTGTTGACCGATGACGTGTCACCTCAGAAATTGTTATAACTGCTTTGTACTTTTTAATTTCTTGAAGAAACCTTTTCTAGTATGCAAAACACTATTACACACTTATCGAAAATTTGTTTTACACGTTTATAATATCACATCTTTTACACTAATTTAATACACACTTTAAAAGATGTTTACAACAAAGTAGTCGGTAGTTTTTGAAATCAAGATGCTGAAATCAGTCCCGCCTGCTTTTTCTGCTTTATCGTTGCACTTGGATGTCAAATGGAAATAATTATAATGTAGGCACCTTTTGTCTTATTACTTTCATTCCATTCACTCTCACTGAAGCCACCCTAATGAGCGGATCTTGTTTCATTAAATTAAGTCCTCCTCATCTTTCATTCCGAATACGAAAATATGAGAATGCAACGAGCAATGTATATTCTTTTATTATTTTCATTCCGGGTCCGCAGGGTATCAACATTCGTGGCCCCAGTTTTCAAGTGGCTATAGGCCCCAAAAATGGGACATTTTAATTCATTTATTTAAAGATAATTATATTCATTACTCTGTTATCATTTCATTAGCAACATGCATATCGTATTTTACTGTTTAATGCATAAATATTGTTGATATTTTTCAACTCCTACCGCAAATCTACACGTCCATTTATTTGTCGATGCGCAGTTGAATATTTTATAACAACAGCGCGGGAGCACAAATACGATGCAAATTTTATTTTATTTACCCAAGCTCACATATTATACACATATATTCTTGAATGGTGTAATAATAAAATCGTATTTACATTTCCAATGAAAATTGCCGCGGAGTGTTTTCGTACGAAACGGCAAAGTGCAAAACAATCAAGCAAAGAAGAGGAACGCATGAGTGATGCGGATGAAGGCAGGTGAAATTGGAAAATAGCTGGAGACGGCATAATCGTAAAACTTTATTTAGCCTTGTTTTGTTTTATTTCATACATCGTCCTGATGGCTTGCATGCATTTTTATTGTCGAATTACGTCGACGCGTTTCCACCCGCCAAGAAGTTGCTGAATAATTGGAATTAATTTCGTTTGTTTTATGAAATAACAGGGCGCACGAAGGCGAATATAAAATTTGATTGTTTTGGATTTTGCGGATAATAATTTTAAGTCCTATGATGGTCGAGAAGTTAGCCGGGGATTTGGGGACTATAATTTTGAATACTCAGAAATGAAATCAGCACGAAGTACAAGCATATGTTTATGTACGATATTTCCACTGAAATGCAGAAATATTAAAGAAATATTAAATGGAAAATTATAACAATTATGATTCTTAAGAACAGGGCAATTTTGATGAATAATAATCATTTACGAGAAATCACAGAATGGAGGATGTATATTGATAGTTAAATAGTAAACAAATTGTTGTATATTCAACATTGGAGGAAAATTAATGCGACAGATCGGTCAGTTTCAGGTATTTTTCCATTTTGTTTGTGGTAAACAGCCGCCCCCATCTATTTTGAGACTTGCCGCCCCAAAATCTGAATCTACAACTATCTGTTAATCCACGTGTCAAATTTGTTGAAAATCGGTCAAGCGGTTCCCGAGAAATTTAATAAAATGTGAAGAGTAAAATGAATCGACCAGCCGTTGCTATGGAAGTGCAATTATTCGCCTTAGCAACACCAACGAGAATCAAATGGGAGTGGCCATCATGGATTTTTGAATCCTCATGTAGTTTTCCATAAGGCATTCTTTAGATCATAACTCGAAAACTACTGGGCCGATTTTCATAATTAAAAAGGCAAATGAAACGTCACACTTTTATCTTACTGCCTATGCATTTAATTTATCAAAATATTCCTTGAATTTTTTTTTTTTTAAGTCAATTATACTGCATGTCACCCCGAGGGCATTCGCAGTTCACAACCAATTTCTGATCTCAAATCCGGACATATAACACACATCCATGGTTAGCCATTTTGACTAGAGCAGGATTCGAACCCGCGACCGGGTGACCAAGCGAACTAGGACCAGAACGCTCTAGACCAGTGATTCCCAAAGTGGGCGCTACCGCCCCCTGGTGGGCGCTGCAACGATACCGGGGGGCGGTGATGGCTGTAAGAGGACTGTACAAGCATTAAAGAAATGAAAATTTTCTGGTCAGTTGCTATTGAATTTAAAAAATCAGGGGGCGCTGAGTAATATATTTTCTAGAGAGGGGGGCGGTAGGCCCAAAAGTTTGGGAACCACTGCTCTAGACGTTGGGCCACCGCGGCCCCATATTCCTTGAAAATTAATTATACAAAAATGGAAATGGTTTGAATCAAAAATGAATATTTCCAAACTAATTGAAATATTAGTTTCCTTCTTGTAAAATTAAACGGTTGTACATTAATTAGATGCTATCTGGCCGTATTGTTTTATAAGAATTTTAATAATAAAATTGTTTCTATATTTTCTCATGTACCTAATAATTTTGAAATAGAAGAATCGGCCGTCTCATTTCTTATATTCTCGGGTAGATTTGACATATTTACTAATTACATAAATAATATTTTTAATTTTCCTCAAAAAATTGTTCTAAAAGCGTGATATAATTAGTTATCCAATTGCCTCAAAAGTAGAAATTGCCGTAAGGGAAGCGTTAAAACTGAATAGAATTTTACCGATTAAAGAAGCGTTTAGCACCGGAAGTTAAACTGGAATTTAACAATTGGCCTCGTATTTGACTGCCGTTGCACATTTTCGCGCACATAATCCATTGAATCGTTCGGAATGCATCGCAGCGCATCGTTCGCCATCCTCTTATAAACAATGCATAATAACAATAAATTATGATATCCCCGTTCGTTTCGGGCGTCGATGTAATGGTTGCCGCTGGCTGGAACTCTGCACGTATCTAAATTGAGCTTGGCATAATCCATAAATTACACATTAAAACATTACGAAACGTTAACGAACTCATTCGTTTCGCATAGGTGCGCTGTTTTACTGTTGCCGGCATTTCAGAGCGCTGTATGCGCGCGGACGAGGGCGCAAATAATGTGTTACACATTTGCCGAATCGTAAATTTCTAAATTTCGCGCTCCGCTTGAATGCGCTGCGAAACGCAGCATGGGTGCAATTGCGTTGCGAAAAATGGTTATTATTCACGTGCTGATTAACTTGGCTCGCCCTCGCCAATTCCACTTGCGGCGCGCGCGCGTAATTAATACGTTTCTATTATCAGTGGGCAGTTAGTGTTAAATCATTTAATGGCCGGGATATCAATCGAATTATTCAGCAACGACTGTTTTAGCCTGCCATTAAACACGTGATCTACCGGAGCGCACATGCAGCGAATAAATATTGCAGGGATAAATGCATTGCAGAGGCCGATGCTTGGCGATGTAGGAAAACGGCGGTGGAAATTTATTAAAAATAAGGCAGCGCATATTTCATTCGTTGGCGCTCGTTTGTGCTCTTTGGTATTCGGTGTACGTCAGTCGAATAGATTCTTAACGCGTTTACGACAGCGTTGCCGGTGCTTTCTCGCATTGGGGCGCGAAAACGTTCGGTGTGGAAACTAGCGCCAAAGTAGCATCTGCCCCCCAAGCAGTTCGCTTCAGTTTTCCGCACCACTTTGTAGTGCAACTCGGAGAAACCGGCCATCTCGCACATACCTACATAGCGACCATTGCGTCCTTCCTTCGAAATGCAGCCCATATATTGTTTTCGTATTTGTTGGCGCTGCTGAGAAACAGCGGATGTAGTAGGTGTGCAAATATGTCCGATGGGGCGAAAATTATTTTTTGGAAAATTTATGACTTTGGCGCAGCTCACACACGATGCTCGCGATGATGGCCTTGCGCATAAGTAAGCACATGTGGCGTTTAATCTGTTTTAATAACGTCTTATGTGAGAATTTATGGGTTTGGCAGGCAGAATAATGAAAAAAATTATTCATACGTGATATATTTGAATCTAAAAGCAAATAATAGGAAATTTCAAGATTTGTTGAAACTCTATTATAACAAAGTCTTTTTGGATTTATTTTAAAAGTGCAGACCATGATGTTGCCCAGTTGTCCACCATATCAACCATTGATTTTTATTAGAAGGCTAGAAAAGAAAGGCTATTCGCCTAATTCTGATCAGGAATTTAATCATACTTTATAACAAAACGTACATTCGACATTATGTCATTTAATCATTAGCATCTGAAATCTGTTGCTGAAACTGACAACCTTCTGCATGTAAGATGTCAAGTTAGAACAAGTAGATCAAAGGAAGATTGCATATAATTAACACTACGATGCCAAAATTATATATATATATATATTATATATATAATGGAGTACGAGAGAGTTTGTTTCAAGTTACAGATTTTTCTAATATTTCCCTGGATTTTGGTTGTACTTCAAATAGATATTTTGACATCTTATTTAATTAGTATCAAATTGTATATTAGAATTCCTACAGCAATCTAAACTGTGAATCAACTGTATACCTTTAGGAAAGGAACTTGTTATCATGTAGTTTATGTGGAAACACGGAACCAGAACCGGAACATGAACCAGCAAAACCAAACGAAGCCTTAGTCTCTTGAGCATTATTAACAGTGAATTATGTATGATTTGTATTATTATGTAATTCTTCATTGCCAAATTTGTGTTCACATCAATCCCAATCCTTTGTTCAAAGTTACAAGATGCTACATTAAATGTGCTATGCATTTATCTTCACAGATAGTATGTATATGTATAACACTATAAGGAATGATAATCCTTATTTCCTAATTCCTGCGGACATGAACAAAAATGTCACTTGAAAAATAAGATGGGTCTAATAATGTGAAAAAATGCTAATTATTAGAAACTCATTAAAATAAAAGGTTGTTATTTAGAATTTATTTTACTGGAAGACTGTTGTATTATCTTTTAATAATAGCTGGATGATCTATAAAAATTTATTCAAAACAATGATCGAGGATTAATAATTGGTATTCTCCTTAATATCCTTCAATGTATAAATGTAAGAAGAAACAATCAAGAAACCAAGAATTTGTGAAATCTGGAATGACGGCAATGATTGTTATAAATCTGTTTAAATAAATTGCAATTAAAAAGGCTCGAAGAGTTGTAAAAGGACATGATCTACGAAATACAAATCATTATAAAATTTACAAAATAATTATATTAATTGTAGGAATACGCCGGTTCTAGATGAAGGTAAGGTTTACTGCACCTTGTAGCTTGAAGGAAAGGAGTGCAGTGGATATGCACCTGGATCTAGAACCGGCCTATTTCATCTAATTTTCCATACATTATTTACGTATAATTATGATAGAGGATTGGCTAAATATCTAAAAACAACCCTGACAATTATTTGATATTTTCAATTTGTTGTATACAATTCCCATTTTCTTACGGTTTTGTGGCCCCCCTCATTGTGTAAAAGTACTCAAACCTCACAATGGGCTACTAATCGTCAGTAAATTTTTAGATATCATAAATAGTACCGAATACTTTTATGGCAATGCAGATAAGGTATGGACCCATGGTGAAGAATTGCATGCCAGCGTGTGCCACAACCTTATCTGTATTTTCGACACTATTTATGATATTTGAAAATTTACTGACGATTAGTAGCCCATTATGAAGTTTGAGTACTTTTACACAATGAGGGGGGCCACAAAACCGTAAGAAAATGGGAATTGTATACTTTCATCGATTTTTTCGACATATTCAAACCGAATCGAACCGTATTTATCCGAAAGAGCACTTCAAATTTGCATTTGTATCTTGAATTTATTTTTCAAAATTTTTATAAAATCCAAAACTTTGTTGTAACCCTGTTTTTGGAACAGCTTAAATATAATAAAAAATATTAAATTTCTTCCTGCTTGTTTCGATCGGTTGTGTTGCCATTTCCTCAATCAAGTATCTTGGCAATAAGATCACTTTATAGCAAAAATTCCTAAAACCAAAGATGCTGTTCCTGAAACGTATCAATAAAGAGGGAAACGAAGGAACATAATAAATGTTATTAGTTACGCATCCAAGAGTTCCTCGCCAATAAAATTACTCGGAGAGTATCATCGACCATAACGTGACGTAGGGTTGAAGCGGAAAGGCGGTTTCAATGCAAATATGACATGGAATGAAGGTCCATTATGGATATAATATTGATTTCAAAATGCGTAGTCGTATACAAGCCACGCATTTGCAACATTCACGGTCCGACCCATCTTCTTCGTGGTCCACGTTTATTGCTCGATTTCTTCCAGCATATCGGTGGCAACGCGCGCGCCGTCGAACGTAAATCCAATTTGTGTCAATCCCTAAGTTTATTAAGTGGCTAATTTGGGCCAGGAATTATGCTACATCGGACCTAGGCAGCGTTTCGTTTAACTCGCCGGAATGAAATATAGCGAGCGCTTTTGAATAAAGTCGCCCGGAGCAAATCAATTAAATTTCCTAGTGACTGGCAGCGCGCTCTACTAACACAAACCAGCCACGAACCGATAGAAAGCTAAACATTTCGTTTTTCCTCGATTTCTATTCCGGTCTAATTTCGTCGAAAGTGTTACCTTCGTTGGAGTTCATAGTCCGCCAACTCTGCCAACAGAATCGAATAAAACATACACTTAGTGATATTTTTAAAACCATATAGTTGGCATCACTGCATATACAACCGGCAACAGCGCAGTGATACTGACTGTCAATTAAGGCCATTGGACAAATATTTTCTCAATATTGTTTCAATCACTATATTGTCTTAGTTAGTTATTAGATCTTAATTAATATATTTTACTGACTTTTTAGAAAAATCCATTTATTTATAAAATAATTTTCGGTACACTTGAATGCCTAACACAATTTCTAAAGCACCGAATCAATCATCACTAAGATGCTTCCTATTGAAGTAGGTTGGTTTCAATGCTCTAAAATACTCTAAAGTTTCTCTAAAATTTGTACGGTTGCTAGTGTACTGGTTGAAATGAAATGGGCATCACAAAAGCGGCCGGAAATTATATTACACGAGTTCACCACATTTTTCATCGAGCGGCAGCAATCAGTTGGGCACAATCGAGATCCGACTTCTTGGATGGGTGCTGACAGAGGGCGCTTGCGCGTCGACTCCTGAAGAGTCGGGCAAATAATTTCGAAAATATTTCTATGTATGCAGTTGAGCGAAAATTCAACGTACCGCATGCGAAGTGCTCGCAGGCATCCCGATGAAAATATTGAATTCTTTAACCGGAAAAGCGAACATTTTTCAGATATCTATTCGACGTCTTTGCGGCGAAAATCGATCCGGTTGCCGGAGGTAGGCACCCGAATCATTTCGCCATATTTATAAGTTACATATTTTCATTCCGTGTTCATCGATGCAGGAGCAAATATGCCGACATCACAACAAAAAGGAAAATATCCTTTTTGCCTCATGACGATGCTTTTATTGATGCGCAATCTCAATAGAAGAGGGTTGGTCATATGTTTGATGGGTGAGTATGACTTTTTGAGAGAAAGCAAACTGATTGATGTTTTTTTTCCATAACGATGATATTTTTGAGAAAATAATGATCCTTCTGTCTTGATAGCCCCATCAAGGTTTGGACACCCCTGCGATAAAGGTAAAAGGAGAAACCTTCATGGCTCGAATGTAATCCGAACCTCAAGTTGGTCGTATTCTACTTAAACAATTAGATTGGGTGCAAATCCCAGCGGATTTAACTTTGTTTTGGTGATCTTAGTAAGCGCAACAGCAGCACGAATCTCCTATTAGGCAGTTTCAGAATTGTCTTCATCAACTCTGCCTCTCTTCCAACACACGAATGATGCATTCAGTTCAACCTGAATACTTTCTTGACCCGTTGGCAAAAATAGAAAACCAAATCTGAACTGGCCAGCTAATTGAAGTTCGATCATAAGCGCATTTCATTTTCTAGAGCTGGTTCGCTCAACGCGGACCTGAAGCCCTCTCTCCAGTGAAGATTTTCTTGGCTCGCAATGTCGAAGCTGGGTCGAGGCCGCATTTCCACTCGACTCTTACTCTTAGTCGCATACTTGACTTATCGGATTTTATCGTGTAATTTGCATTAACTTTTCAATTTGCTTTTACATGCTGTGTTAGCCCGCTACTTTACGTTCCTCGCCTTTTTCCACCCCTGATTTTTTCTCTTCTCTCCCGCCTGATTATGACTTTTCCCATCAGTTCGCGCGGGGTGTACACGTTCGCCGCTGGCTTTGTCGTAAATTCGGATGGCAGTGCATAAAATTAAGTTGGCAACTCTTGCACGCTCACCGGAGGCACACGAATCAAAATGGGAAAAAAGAACAGGAATGAGAGTATGTGAAGCGCAACAGGGGGGAGATAAAAAGAATGGAAATGGAAATTATGCTGGAAAATAGCATCCAAATAAATAGCGTGCGTTTTTACACATGATGACCTACATGTGCCAAGAGCCTATCATATTAGCTGCACGAAATATGCAGATACAACGTACTTGTTTAATGCTTGCCAGCCTATAAATTAGTTCATGTAATTTTGAATGTCTTCCTGTTTCAGCTCAATTTTCATCCGGCCATAAATCTTCATAGTAATGACTTCATTAAATTCTTGCAGTTTACTTTTTTTCCGTTTTTGTTTTGTTTGGCGTTTTTTTATTGGTGATATTTGTAGATGGATATCAGTAACCAAACCAAAATAGATTCTCATGTAGATATTTTGATGAAAATATATATATTATTTTATTTTTTATGAGCCATGATGTAGGCACATATTTCATGTCTTCTCAGAAACTACCCACACATCATTGACTTCTATCATTCCATCTACCAAACCTTTGGACTGAATGGAAGATTTCATATAAATACTTCTGAGAAACCAGGAACATCCAAATTGAGACTGGAATTCATGTGAAAAATTGTTGTTGTTGATCAAAGTCTAAACTGAACATTAAGTTACATGTTTCATATTGCAGATATGCAGAATAAATTTGAACCATTCTATCATATATCGAAATTAAATATTAATGTAAGGAATCAATAGTCAATCGCAAAAAATAGATATTACTATGTTTGGTTTCTGCTAATTCTTATATCATTCTGCACATGGAAAAGGATACTGTTTTAGTCGTATTTTAAAAATTTCATAAGGTCAGCTAGTGACATCGTGGGCCAGAAAAAATTCAAAAGTAGTTAAAAATTTCACCAGGACATTGGATAAGCCCTGAATAAGCAGTAGTAGAACTATCGTTTTGCAAAGGAATTCAAAACCAGAAAACTCAATGAATGAACAAAAATGTAACAAAATCTAAATGACTTATATTTTGAAGACCTGAAACTGATCGGTGCCTCCATTCAGAATAACAGATTGTAACGTATCATGTTCTATAGTTTCTACGCTGTTGTTGTTGTGGTACAATGGATGCAGAAAATAGAGGTCGTACATCCTGGACATCAGCTCGACGACCGAGAACGGAACAGCACATTATGCGATGATAGTCACGCAAGGCGAGCCTGCACCCTGTGCCCCACGGCACATTTGCCCATAGTTGGCCCATTCCCATGAGCAGCACCATCGTCTATCGTAGGATGCCATCGTCGTATTTACAATTTAAATACACATCAGCGTACCGCACCACATGAACACAATTCTAATGAACGTGCGGCCTACTCGTACAAGTAGTATTTTGACACTTTTTCACGATACGAAACTAACGCCAGCCCTTTTGTAGTGCATTCCTACCCTTAGCTACACGTGTACATCGCCCCAAATATATGGATGCAGCAGCGTTCGCGCACATGGCAAGAGGGTTTGCAAACATTAGAAAACTATGAATATTAATGACCGCCTCAATCCTGGCGCATACAATTTCACTTGAACGGAACTGAACGCCCGCCATGGCGTCATTCTATTTTATGATATGACTATAAACGCACGACCCTCCCACACACTTCCAACGGCTCTTGCCGTCGAAGCGAAGATATACGGTGCATTTTCAAACAGTTTAGGAATCGTTCACGTACGAATGTATATTTATGAAGGCGGACTGGAGTGAGTGATTTTAAATGACTTTTCATAATTTATTTGTTACCTGCGTTGGTATGACTTTGCGGAATTTTATTGTAGGTTAACGACTTGCTGGATATCCATCATCTGGTAGCGAAACTCACCTGAAACAAATTCGCACTTTAATCGTTCTTCATATCTACAGTAGATTTTTTAGACGAGATTGTCAGTACAAGCAACATACAAGAAAATTTATGAAAGATTTATATAATTCTAACGTAATAACTGCACCACTGACCATTCTCAGCCAAAGTGATATAAGACAAAGTTTAAGTTATGATACATTTCAATCTTCATATATCATTGTTCTAAAAACTTTCTTCAAATCAAACCGTCTTCTGATGATTTCAAATTTAACAATAACAAAATTAGCCAGTTTGGTACAGTTATTCTCACGTGATGTTGCCTCAAATGGGGTTACCTTATATTTTTTTAAGTAGATAGATAGAGAAAGATATAGATAGATTTTGCTTCTCCTGAAAATTCTGAATTCTGATAGAAATTCAGCTAATAGGTCCACCCGTTCCGGAAATATGCGCATTTAAACAAATTTGTAAGTTCATTTAAAAAAACATCTGGACTGTTCCTTAATATAATTAATTTTTTTGTTTTTACTAACCGAATCTGCATTGCTCGAGATTGTTTCAGTATGAGTTGCATCTTGTAGTTTGAAGGTTCATCTTGAACCGGTTTATTCATTCTACTGATATTAATAATATAATTGCAATTATATCGAAAATATTTGTGAATTTTTATGGTTGATGATTGGCCAAATAACTAAAACCAACTCCGTGTATTGTTCCAAATATATATTTTATTGTGCATTCATTCGAGGTTTTCAACAAAATCGTCTGAATTTTTGCAGTACAATCAATTGGAACCCTGTTATTATCATTTTATTTGTTTAATAACCTATTATTGATTCAATGGCAGATGTAAAATTTTAAATATTCACATAACCATTTCCTATTAACTGAATAAACAAATCATTTAATCACAATACGTATTTGCTCGCAAATAATTATTGCATAAAACTTTTGCGTGTTGTTCAAATTCGGTGGAACCATTTTCCCAGTTCGGTCAGATTTATTTGTATACATATAATATTTGCGGTTGAACCTGATTCCGACAAATCAGAGATTTCCTTCCTGCTAAATTTATAGAACATATCTCTATTATGCGCATAAGGGAGTAATTTCGTGTGGGTACCCCTTTATTGCACGCACCTACTCAATGCCCCGAAACTCCATTCTTGGGGCAGCCTGAGCTCCTGGAAGCAACCCGAATCCATCGTGCTCATCATAGAGGTGTATGTGTACGTCGAGCTGGAGGCGGCAAATAGATGACATTTGGACCAGCGGGCAATTTATTTCCGTCAGCCGCGAACGCCTAGTGCCATCCATTCCTTTGCGCCTCTGCACCACCGCCGCCGCTACCGCCGCCGCTGCGTATTAATCACACAATCCGCACTCGACTAGGCAAATTACTCATACCACCTTTTTCCTGAAATTACACATGTGTATTGTGGATTTGAGCATCATGAGAGCTTTATGAAGAATATGCTTGGCAACGGCGCGGCGGTGTTGACGCCATCCGCGCCCCCTGGCGTCTCAGCGGCTGTTGCGTTCGCTGCGAAGTGACGAAAACTAGCGTCGACCGCAACCGCGACGAAAAGAGATTAATTCCAGCCGCCACATGCGGAAGGCTGCCAGGAGGACGTCTGTCCAACCGACATACTCATGCGAAGGCTGCAGAATGCTTGACGGCGTTTATTAATTTATTTTCCAAGATGGATGCCGCGCCATAACTTAACCACATGTTAACTGGCGGCGGCATTTTTTAAAGTTTCCGAATTTAATTACACGCCCGGGAGCGCGAAACAGGGTAAATTTAATTAGGGCATACGTGATGTGGGCTCGGATGAGGGATGGGCTGCGTTCTATCGCCAATAATAAATAATTAATGGCGTACTGCGAGCGATTAGAAATGCAAGCATAATGGCAATTTCGGCGCGACACACCGAGAATTCAATCTTCGTGGAACCAATATATATTGGGGGATGAAGTGCGCCGCAATTAAATATTAAACGAGAGCACTTAAAATCCTATCGCAAGTGTTATGAGCCTCATATCGAATTCCGAATGCGCTCCCAGCTCACATTCAACCAACCACCTTCCAAGGTCCGTGCAGGCTGCTGCCTCCAGAGGCTAAAGGTTTGTTGTTCCGTAGCAGCGAACCATCCTGGTTACTAACTAACTCTGCTGAAAGGTTTTTCCGGCGCTTCTATCTACAGGTTGTCGTTGCAGCCGATAAAAAATTAATTTTCACGAGCCCCCTCGACTAATCATCATCGTTAGTACCCATAACGAGGTGTAAAGGTCTGCACCGAAACGATGCTACGTTCTTGTACAAAGAAGTCGTTTCGAAATTCATGGGGTAACTTCAAACTGCAGAAATCATCAAACTCTTGACAATAACAAAGCAAAAGTTTCAGTTCGTTGCTCCAGAACTTTCGAAGCCATTGCTTGAAACCAATTCATTGCTGTTCATTATTAAGAAGAAAACTACAAGATCCATGATCTCTCCTAGAATTCGAATCTTTAGTTTTTTGTAATAATATCTACTTAAGGATTTGGGGCAAATTACCAGACCAAATGGTTCTGAAATACCAAGCTTTCTGTTTAATTTTACCATACGATTATACATTTCAATACTATACTCAATAAGCATCACTTGAACAAATATATGCACTTCTGCTTGAAAATAATAACATTAGTCGGTGTGACAAATAATTATTACTGAAAGATGCTGAAAATAAGACCAAAACTAAATCATAGATGTGTAGCAAATTTCTTCAACTAGGGCCAAGCTGAAATAAAACCATTTTATTTTGCAAAGAACTGAACTGCAACATTCGACAACGAAAAGCCTAAAACTTGAAACTTAAATCCTAGGGTTCAATCACTTCAATTTAGTATTCTATTTCCTCCAAATACCCTTGTTGACGGTAACAATCGCCTAAAGCAATTCATTGTCCTTTTATTTAAAACTTTTATTAAAACTGTTGACCTTGATGTTATTTGTTTCAAAAAGCACTAATTTAAAACTGATAGATATCCACTAAAACAAAAAAGTCCAAGACTTAACCTATAAATTATAATACTCCAAAGACCAAAATCCCAAGTTAGGGGCACTAATTGGTAACTGACTATTAAATAGCCAAAAATATATTATAATAGTTTTAAGGTATGTGATTTTTGTTACTAGAAACTTGGTGTTCAGACCTTGAATTTGGAGTTTGGAATAATAATATAATAATAATAATAGTTTTAAATTCTTATTCTTTGTTTTGTATTACGCAACAATAATTATATATGAACTTGGAGATGGTCGATAATTTGTAATATGAAAAAGTAAGACTTAAAATAAGTTAGAGATATTTGGTACTATTTAAGACTAAGATTCTTGTTTAGCAAAGGAACAAACACCGGAAGAAAGAAACTAATTATTACAGTCTGGAGCAAACAAGGAAAAACACTATTTGTGGTGTTCAGATGCCTCATGGGACTCTCGTCGAACAATGCCTGGAACAAATCCATAGTATTTTGCTCTAGAAAAAGAGGCTCAGATATAAAAATAAGACCAAAATTTTTGCTTCAAAACAATAATTGCTTAAGGTAATTTACAATTGTAAAGTAATCCCAGAATTACGGAAAATATATAATATCCTTCAAGACCTAAGTCAGAATTAGATGTTCAAGGTCAAATATTACGACCAATGGACTCCCGGAGAAACTAAACACCAGGAGAGGTTATTGTTGCACAAGCGAGGACGCAGTTTGAGTGTTTGTTGCCTCCGAGAAGTTTAAGGTTTTTACCCAAAGATGAACCTAAATTGACTGAAATTCTTGGTCTTGGTTCAATTTGTAGATTAATAATTATATGGAAGATCATGGATCTGAAATTTTTGGTCTAGGTATTTGTGGGACATTTTCCATGAGCAAAAACAATGGCAAAGGTTTATAGTATTTGTCAAGACTAAACCAGATTTATAGATATTTAATACCTGTAGCAAAATCAATATTCTTGTGTTGCGAACCATTGAACGGCAACTTCATACCAAAAGAAAAACTAGTTATTACAGTCTGAAACGAACTTTCTACATTCGTGGTGTTCAGTCACCTCTGGGACCTCTGAAGTGCTTCCTTTTATACACACACACACACACACACAAGTTGCAAGCTGAAATAAATCCGTTGTCCTTTTGTTTGTAAAAGCATTACATTACTACATGATTCGGGATGCCTTCTAAGCTGGCAGTGTACAAACAGGATGGGATCTAACAAATAACTTGTAAAATGGTGAAGCAACAAACGGCGCCATAGACATCGATTGCGCAAATGCAGGCAAACGAGTTGCAGCACATTTTCGCGTGGGGAAAGCACGCGCGCAAAAGAGTTGCCATGCTATAAATATATTGTTGCAGAAGGGAGACGCGATAGATTTATAACGACAAAAGGCGTTACGCGTAAGTATCGGACTTGAAGGGCTTTGATCCTTCGGCGACGCCTGACGCCCCACGATGTCGCGCTCGCCGGAAACACGCGCCATCGTCTCCGCTTTATTACGTATAATCCATCTCCGCGAGGGGCCCGCGTTCAAATGAGACGTGCACGCCAACATGCAGACGTATCGCCTTGCAATAAGATACGACGCCGATGGAGGCGTACTGAAGGTCCCGCTGCTCCTGGGGGAAGAAAACTCACAAAGATCACATACATTGCTTGCGTCATTCTGGTCGGGATGGGCGGCGGGCGAGTGCGGAGTCAAGTGACTTTCGAATGAATGGATCAATTGAAATGTTGCCGTTTTGTATTGCTGTGCTCGGAGGAGCGAATTATGATGCTGATGTCTCATGGGGCAAAGGACACAAGCAGTATAATGAAGCTCTTTAAATTAGTAGTTGCTTGCAATTCAAGAAATTGCTTATAATATGGATCTACATAACGAAGGCATCAAAGAATAAGTTGGATTAAAATCAATATATATCTTCGTAAGATTTACAATTTTTAGGCCCGGTTTCACAAACGTTCCTTAAATTTTAATGATCAATAAAGTAGCTAATCCATGATTAACTGTCACAATTGTGTTTCACAAACGTTGATTAAATCCAAATCCTTAACTCCCATTGGCCGAATACATAACGAACGTCAAATTTAAGTGTCACTAACTAATCAATGAATTAAGGAACGTTTGTGAAACCGGGCATTAGTGTATCAAATGATCAGCAAAGCTGATAAACAATTACACACCCTTTATTATCAGGAGTGGGCAAGAAATTTTTTTTTCTTTTGTGGTCATACCAACATTTTCTCTGATGTTAATTATTGATTTACCAGTAAGGTTAACTGGGAAGGGGAGACTTGCTAATTAATAGGCTTATACTGGAGGCTCAAAAAAAAATTTGATGGATATTTGTTACCTCTGATAATCAACCTTATCTAATTGTAAGACGAATTATCAATTGAAATGTTCCACTAACATAAGTATGATGCTGATGTTTAATGTGCCAAAGGACCCTAGTATTATAATAAGGCTCTTTAAATTGTAGTGCTGCAAATCTCAACATATCGTAATGAATATACTTATATACTTTCTAAATGATAGTGTACCAAATGATCAGCAAGGCTGATAAATTCATGTAATATATAATAATCATGCGCTTTTCCTGTGGTCATATCAACGTCTAGAACTGATGTTAATTATTGATTTGCACGTAAGGCTAACTGTGAAGAAAGAGCCTAACACTATTAGCTAAAGGCTAGCAAAAATTTTCAATAAATGTGTAATTCTTGATTATGAATATACGGGTTTCAGGCTTCAAAATTAAAAGAGAAAGAATTTTAAGTGACGTTACAAACATTTTAGTCAAATATTATTCCTTTCCAAAGGATAATAATCAAAAATGTATGATAACATTTAAACAGGACAAATGCTCTTTGCGAATTAATTTGCGTTTTTTGAACAATTGTAGTAATTGTCGCGGTGGCCCACAAGAAAAATGGCATGAATTTTAAATGAAGACTTTACCCGAAAGTAAATTACATGTCCGTCCTGGTGTACGTGGCGCAAGAATACGAAATATGTCGGAATGGAAGATTCCAACTCGAGCGCCGCCATCGTTGGCACCATTTCTTCGTCGCAGTTGATTTATATCCATTTGGGGAAACGGGGTGCGGCTAATGAACGAACAAGTACGACAAGTGTGGGCGATACGAAATGAAACATGCAGGCCTGGCTCGTTATAATCGTCATTCACAATTTGCAGGCTTCGTGGCGGCAGCATGGCATTAAGAAATACTGCTAATTATAACTACAACGGGCGCATTGTCATTCATTCCGTTCATTTATCTCATTCGTCATAACAGACGTATAGTTTTCTCATTATTGCAATTTTAATTATTTGCCGGGCGCGCGTAGAATCTCATGCCCCAAAGAAGGGATAGACCGGTTCTAGATCAAGATATACGTCTGCTGCACCCCTCTCTGTCGGGTTACATGACGTAGCGGGTGCGCTTTATGGGCTAGAAACGGTGTATTTTTGCTACAAATAGGGAGTAAATTATTCCTGTGTCGTTATATGACATAACGAAATGCTTATTTAAGATTCTATGCAGCAAGATCTCGACTGTAGTCATAAAATTTTATTTGACACTGGTTGATTTTTGAGCTGCAGCAGCTAAATTTGTACCCTCTATAAAATATTCCTTCACTTTATTAAGCCTTTTCCCTAAATTAAATTAATTTAGGATTCTGTATAAATCTACATTATATTATTAGCATCAGAATTGTAAAATTATAAACAAGTGATATAAATATTTCTCCTGTATATAATGGTTTTTCCTGCACGCGCGTTTTATTTTACTGGAGGAAAGTTGGTACAATGGGCCAACATGCCAAAATTCGTTATTAACATAATTTCTATTATGATATGTTAAATGTCACATGTAAATCATCGAATTTTGTTTAACTTAGTACATTATTGCCCAGTTGCACATTGATTCGTAAATTAATCGATGAATAATTATCAAGTTAGTTAGGGCTTTGTGCAACGGGGCATATAACTATATTAGTCGAACCTTAAATATTTGAAAAATTAGTAACTAATATTTTAATTTGGAATTTGTATATTACGTCACTTATTTCGCAAGTGAATTATAATAAGTATCCGTTAGATAAAATTATATGCAAGATGGATCATAAAGCATCGTGTAAAAATTGACATAAATAGTCCAATAATACCAAATCTCGATGTTGTATCTCAAAAGCCAAAAGTACATATTGGTACTGTATGTATGTTCTTTGCATCAATACAATAATCATTTGGGTCGCATTGATCGTTTTGTTTTGCTTCCAGTGCGTACATTCAAGCGAATGGCAACAATGAAGCAAAATAAATAATATAAATTCTGCGTTCGATTGTCGCATTAAATTTTCTTTATGGGAAAAGCCCATTCGTTGGAGGGGATGGATTGCTTAAATAAGCACAAAACCAATAATAAACACTAGTATTCATTAATATTCCCTCGCACAAAAACATTACTCCCTGGGCACACATTTGATAAACTTTTATGTTTTCCATTTATTACACTCGTTTATACCTCGTAATATTCAAGAATGTAAGTATGTGATGACGCAGCGCCGAGTGCTCAAAAAATGGCAAAAAAATGATGCCAAAAACATATCGTAGAAGCAAACACCTCAATGTAATTTGCATGCGCAAAAGGAAATTGCGTTTCTTTGTTAATCCGCGCCAATTATGGAAGAAAGCATGCCGAGAGTTGCATTTCCTTCGAATTAAGTCGCCTTTCATTGGACGCCATTTCTTCTTCAGCATGCACTCCATAAATCTGCGCCTCGTCACATGGGCACAAAGCACTTTTATTCACTTTTCCATTACCGTCGACGGGCAGTTGGGCACATTGCATGTGACCATGTGATATAATAAAAGCGCCCCCATTCCCAGCGCGCGCCCAACGACCGAACCAGTCCAACGGTTGAAGGAAGAAAGTGGCACGAAAAAGCGGATATAAAAAGGCGCCCCTAACGTAATGTCAGCCGGTCTTATTATTATTTTATTAGAGACCACTTCACGTGTAATTATACACATGAACTGCCTTGCATGCAACGCGTCGGAATGGCTTGCAATTTTTCCATGTTCCAGAAGTGGGGTTAGAACATAGCGCAGAATGCGAACTCGCAATCTAAAATGAAATAGAAAGCGGGCATAAAGGCAAACCGGAATTTTATTTTAATCGTCTCCATTATGAATGCATACGGCATAATTATAGGTTAGGTTTCAACGTTTATTGCACACGTGCAAAAAAACTTGGCTGCGGTGGAAATGTACTCGTTTGGGAATGGCAGCTTCTTCCAGTCTTCAATTTGTATTTTATTTAGATTAGCCCCGCTTCGCACGAATGAGGTTTTCAACGCAAATGTCAACCGAAGCGATTTCGTATTATCGGAATTAGCGTTGCGGCGAACGATTATGGTGACATCAAATTTGATCGCGGCGACCTCAGCGTGATGTGCTTGACGCATTCCCGAAGCGAGTCGGGAAACCAATGAAGTGAGTACTTACACTTAAAACATCCATGCGAGTAAACTACACGCTGCTATTAGAGTCCATAGTGGGTCTCACAACACCCACCTATCATTTGGGTGGTCACATACGACAACAAAGTTCTCAAGATTTCATTATATAATACAACTTAAAATTATACGAATAAAATATTGGTTTTGTTGTTATTTTCACGTAGGTTAAATTATTTTGATTGGAAACATGTTCGGTTTAAGGCGTATGGGTTGTTACACTTTGTATATGTTTCTCGTCCGCCACTGGTGGCGCTGGCGTGGCGAATAAAAATAAGCATGCCAATAACATTGGTGGCCTCAACGGACGGCTATACGAACCATTATAGTAAAATTTTATGACCGATACTCGCATATTTGCGCATGTGTACACGTCGGTGAAATTTAAAAACGCAAATAAAACTGCCCCTAGTGCGCCCCCAGCTTCGACGCTTATAGTCGCGGATCTAATATTCAAACCGACACGAAAGAAAGAAATAAATAGCGGCAACCGCCATGATGCGTACGAAAGAATGGCGAAGCGGGCCGCCGAACGAAGAGGGAATTCGAAATGCAGAGTAGCCATATACATTTGGTACATTCGGCAGATATGCCTAAGGAGATGTCTTGGAGGCGTACGAGGAAAAAAATATTCAAAGCCCTTAATGCCACCCCAATATAACATCTTTTTAGTCGGCCGTTTCCCTAAACTGACAGGAAGAATTCATTGGGGGCTCGAATACGTCGCATAAAATACGAATTGACTTATTTATTGGTCTCAATCGAAGCTTTAGATGGCCGAATACAATTTTATTAATTCTTGACAATGTTCATATTTCTCAGGCTTCATATTAAATGGTTTTTATTCCGATTGGTATTTAATTTATTCAAATGTAATTGAAATAAGAATTTATTGTTACTTGATCCTTACACTGTAACATTTTCCATTAATAGGTAGTTATAAAATGGCTTTAGATTTTTCTTGTTTTGTCATAAACTCAGGTTATTTTATGTTATTAAAGTTTATATGTGTCGGAAATGTAAAATTGTATTCCAGTATAAATGTAATTTCACGAGTGGGATTTAGCGAGTGATACACAAATTTCAGCAGTTGTTAATATCATTTACCGGATGTGTGATAATATTTGATAATATCCTAATTTTAAAACGAAATTATAATTATTTCTAATGTGAAATTAAATACATATCAAATTTTATTATTATTTCATTATCATTTCATTATAGGCAAGGTTAATTATATTTCTTATGATTAAAATATTTTAATTATGTAAAAGTGAATTATATTATAATTTCATACATGTGTGATAAACGACGATTTATCTCACTGGAGAAAAGTTGTATAACAGTTTAAGAAGCTACAAAATCCAAAATATAACCGTATGTGTCAGACCTCAAATATTATCCATTTTAGTAACAAGTAAATGATCGTTAATTTCTTCCACTTATAGAATAAATGCCCCAAAATGATAACAGTAAATTATATTATAATATAATAAACAGTTTACACTTAAATTTCAGATGTTTATAATGTCATTTTGCACCCGTGTAATATATGACATTTTATCTTACTGGCGACAAGTTGATACAATATTGCAAGAAGCAACAAAAGCAAAATTTGTTATGTCAAATGTCACAAGAAAATCATCATAATCTTGCTTGATTTGGCACTTTATGACCATGATTGTCATACCTAAAATATTTGAAATTTATGCAACCTGCACTTTATTTTGTGAAGTGTGTTTAGTCACAAGTAAAAAAGTTATTCATTTCTCTCACTTGTAGAAAAAAGTATGTCAGTTTAAATTTCAGTCAATTTTATTTTATATAATATTCAATCAATTGATATTGAAATGTTCAATTTTAGTGTTCAACTTTATTCAATTTTGTATTAAATAATAGTCAATTTTGGTCTATAATAGCACATTAATTTAATACAGCATTACATGCTCCTGTTGGATAAAAATCAGTTTTATACAATTAATCGAAGAGAAAACTACAAGGATATTTCAAATATGGAAATATCCATGTATACTTTGCAATATAAAAATATAGACATATTCTATGAGGCAATATTTGAAACCTACTTTGAATTTATTGCAAATACTGGATGCCTAGCATTTGGTGGAGTTCCTGATAAAATATGCAAATTTGCTCCTCCAGGAACCATGTTTCATATGTTCTTTCTATTGTTGAACATTCTCTTTATGTTATCATGTGCAAACAATAGTCTTACGAGACGCCGACCACTGTACAATTGATGTATGGATAAACCAGTATTTAGTATTCACGGAAAAAGCATTATACGAAAATTCTTACAACTACATCCTTACTAGTTTGACAATAAATTAAGTTTCTTGTGTCAAATGCTTGCGTACCAACTGACTTCTTAAAATATGTTTCAGCACATTATAAACTCAGCGTTGAAATAAATGTTAATTACGTGCATTTATCCTGAAATTTCGCTTTGAGATGGTAAAAGCATTGAATAGACGTTAATTATTACATGAATGCGAAAGGAAAAAGCGCGTAATGAGATCGCAAACTCATGAAGTATTTCCGGAAACATTAGATACTTCTACCCTTGCACTACGAAACGCATTACCAGCGACATCGCTAGCGTCGACGACTTATGTATTTGAAGGTAAGTACAAGTTTGTAGTTGAAATATGAATTATGTAATTATCAAAGTTTCAACGAGTTGTTTGTACGTTTGCCTCCACGGAAAAGGAAAGACCTCGATGACGACGTTTGCAATTCAAGACTCTTTTCAGCTCTCGTCAACAGTTCGTTTGGTCGGAGGCGAAGGAAAAATTCGCCATCATCTCATATTGAACATGCTGCCTCCACCAGACACAAACAAGTGTATTAGTTGAGTGCGGAAGGCACACTGGATGTCAAACGAATGGTAGTACTTTCAGGTAGAAGTAATATGTAAAATATTTTAGCAGTGCATATAGGAGAAGACATCCGTATTAGAGCACGAGACCGGAAACACATTAAATTCTCATCAGGGAAATGAGGAACTAGTTGATTCGAGCCGGTAGTGATTTCTGGAATATTTCCTGTAATTGAATGCCATGCTGAGGAAACTTTCTTCGACGCTGCCGCAATAGGGAAGAGACATTGCTGTTTGCTTCCGGTCTTCTATAAGCGTACTTGCAGCGCTCTTCCGGCAGAAAAACCTAATAAAACCTTAATATTTACATCGCAACGAACGACTTTCACTCGGATCTCGGGAAGCACCCGAGCCTTTCTGCACAAATAAAAGCGATATCCAAATATTGATACTGAACGCAATGCACAACATGGAGCATTAGCATGATACGAATGGAACACGAAATGTACGAACGAATTGAATGTATTTGGAACCGGAAGCTTCCGGCATGCAAACAAAAAAATTAATATTGTTTTCATATTTTGGGCAAGCATACAATGACGCCTTGTTTTGTAACTTTCAATATCCGGTTCAATATCTTGGGGAGTAAAACAATAAAAAGTGAAATTTAATCATAGCCTAGAAGTTATTTATGCCTATATTATATTTGGTTTGGAATTTCGAATACGACTGGGGAATATTTTAAATTTTATTCAATCCTAAACCAATATCAGAAGTATAACAAACAACCTTTCGAAGGAAGAAATGAGTATCCTATAATTTCTGCAAAGACAGAAGTGACTTAAACAAAATTGACTTCTAGAAGACGATTGTTTGATTTTCTGCAGAAAACGAATTGGATTGGAACGTCATTGAAAGCATAACATTTCAAAGATAATTTTTGGAAGTTCCTTAATGAATTTGAATACGCACTTCGACGGCAACGTTCCTCTGACGTCAATTCATTATGAGTAATTCATTTGAGAGGCGCACAACACACAAAGCAAATGAATGAATAATAATTTTAATTAAAATCCCACCTCCCGGCAAACGTGACTTGACAGTGCTGCGTTGCGACAAGAGAAACTTTTGTCCTCGCAAATTCCCAATATTGTTCAATCCCATCCTAGTCTCATGACGCGCGAATAAAACGGCGAAAAATCACTTCCGAGCGCCATCAACAATAATTGCCAACTTCTCGACGAAATTCGAGTAGCATTGAGCGCCGATCGCCGCCATTAAACGCTCTTAAAGTTGTTCGAATTGAAAGCTCACCGCTTTTATTTTATGCTCTTCCCTTTATCTCGAGTCTGCCGACTTGCGTCCACCTTTCAATAAATATTTATGAAGAGATTTTAATAATTATTATTACTTTTTCTCTGCGAGCGCGCGTAGAATCGTTGGCCTATTACGTAAATTGCCGTGCAGAATTCGCACCAAGTTGGAAGTTAAATGTGAAAAACGCGTGCGATTCATTAGGAAGAAAATTGTATTTTTTCTGCGAGGAAAACTAGAGTTGAAATTATTTCGTATTGGAACGAGTTGGTCGGTTGTGAAAATTGTGCATTTTTCCATGAATATTGGTATAACTTTTTAATTAACTTATAACTATATTGCGAATCTGCATTAAATGGTTTGCTGCACTTCCAATACATGATTCTTAATATCTTCATTAATATAAACTACAATTTTGTTTTACTTTTTGTTTTAATATAAAGTGTTTACATATGTCAATGGAAAAATACTCAATGTTGTTGAAAGTACCATTATTTCAAAAATATCTATAAAATGTTCGGGTAAACAATGTCAACAAAAGTTATCCTATTCCAATCTAGGATTAAGTGCAACAGGAATTGTAGAAGAAAGGTAAGAAAAAATTTAACGTTTGCGAGATGAATTTCTTCAACTACTCATTTTGTGTTTCTAACACTTGTTATATAATCCGCCAATTTCTATTGTCATTATTGCACTGCTTAGATCATTCATTTTTTTATTTGCTAAAATTCATTACTAAAGTTGTATATGTCTTAACAAAATATTAAATTCTTTTCGTATTATAAATTAATTTTTTTATTTATTTATTTATCCTCCCTTGTCTCTTAAGAAGAATATATTCGATATTGTTTTCATTTTTAGCATAGTTTTTTTGCGTCATTTATAGTTCAAAATGTTAAGTTCTCTTGAAAATTGATTGATTAAATTGAATAGTGATCTTTTCCCGATTGTATGAAATGCAATTCAGTTTAATAAATTGTAACTAAGCGAGCAGCAAATGTAATTCAGATTTATTTAATGTAATTCAGTTTACAGATTTCGTAAATATAATTGAAAAGTAGAAGATTTCTGGATTATGACAGTAGAAGGAATATGCCGGTTCTAGAACCAGGTATACGCTTGCATCACCTTATGCACTGAATGATGATGATGCAGCTTGATCTAAAATCGGCTCATTCGCTCTACTTACAACTGACAGTTTTGAAATTCATATGATACTCTTTCAACTTCAATTAAACATGTCTTTTCTATCTTATAACTAAAAAAATCAGTACTGAAGGTTATAGGACTTTAGAAATAATTTCGCATTAAATAACCGAAATATAAATATCCACAAAAATAAAAACACTGAATAAAAATATCGTTATTGATTTTCTTTGTCCTTTAGCTGAAACAATTCTATATAAAATTGAAGTTTTGCATAAGATAAATTAATTAATTATATTAGTAGAATAGAAAGTACTTATCTTAGTTTTAATTGAGGGCAAACTTTGTATTTTCCCTCGATGTATTTACTATTAAATTCTCTCCAAGCAGCTTTCGGTGTTCCCACAC
>JARJDZ010002287.1:0-27552 GCA_030264555.1 Aleochara sp. GC000083 | reverse complement strand
TAATATACATACAATATGTTGAGAAATTATATATACATTTTACAAATTATATCTAGTGAATTGTTTGTTCCCATGCTCCGAAGCTTACACAAACGTTTTTATTTAATTTCTTCATATAGGTCCAGTAATGGGTAGAACAGACGATTGCTGCTACTTTCTTTTCAGGTTAGTTACATTTTAACATGATCGGACGAGAACCGGTATATTCAACGTGGTATGGCCGTTGCCTGTTAATATTGTCAAGTTCATAGCACTTGCATGTTACATATGTACGAAATACATAATTTAGGTATTTATCAGTATTTATCAGGTATGTCTCTGTATTTATCAAAGTGTATCAATAATGAGAAATAATTTTAACTCAGCGTATGGATCCAGCATAATAATTTAAAACCTAGTTATATGATTACCTACATTTGTATATTCGATATTTTATTACCTGCAGCAGAGACAAGACTCTGTCTCTGCCTGCAGTAATGACATTTGAATTAATTCGTATCATTAATTAATAACAGCTTACGATTCCGCAAGCGCGCATTTTAGTGCCAATCAGTTACATTATCTCTAGTGCCAATTCGAAAGCGACCTACCTGTGGTTCCACTATAAGAAAGTGTCATTGGTGATACATTAGTATTTGTTCTATGATACAAATACTCGCAGAAAGGTTATTCATTTAGGAGGAAATTTGCTGACTGCTATCAGAGAGTCTCTGCTGCTATGCATAAGTTCAACGCCTTTAGGCCAGCTTATGCGTGAACATTGGAAATCGCGTCTCGCGACTACTGTACTCCAAGTATTCGTCTATTATTACTAATTAAATCTCGATGACAATTTTTGCACATGTCAAATTATTTAGGTAAGCATTTGAAGATTCGACCCTCGGACGAAATCGAATAAATTATTGAATGACACCAAAGAACAACTACCTTGATTTTTTTCTGCCGATTTACGTGCACTTAAATTGGCCTTGACCGTCACAAAAAGGAGGAACTTACAGCTTACAGCAGCTGTGTGATAGTTGCCTATATCAATGCAATCTATAGAAACTTCTTATTGTTAGAACAAAACATCAAATAAGTAGAATTGCCAAAGTAAAATTAAATACTGGTTATTTATGAATGGATCACAATTAAAAAATATATCCAAGTAAAAACATAGTTTATTATTAAGGTTGAGGTGCAGCTTTCAGATTTCTTTTACCTTGAACTAATAGTTTCCTCAACACTGGACACACCTTGGGACCTAAAATATAATTGTTTAGTACAGTTAGCATAAATTCATTGGCAGCAAGAGCCCTTCGCCTTTTGTCCAAGTTGTTTGTCAACTTGAATTGCCACCAAAGAAGCAAGTTCATGGGGTAAATGTTTCTTAGACAAATCCTTTATTGCAGTCAGTTCATCATTGACACTCATCTTGTGTTTGAATTTAGTCTTTTTTAGCTGGTACTGCAACTGGCTGCGTAAATTTTTAAGCTCCCTCCGTAACTGGTTCTCCCTTGGAGAATTTCTAGACAAAAATGGTGGTGTTTGCACACCTACATCTGAAGATAGATGAGCCACTGATACTTGAAAGCAACCTAAGAATTCACAATTGTTATTCCATATATTACACAAATTTTTAAACATACTAGGTTCATTAGGCTGTTGCTCCATAACTTCATCTGGCAAAGTAATAGTTGCAGATAATAACAGTGATGGATATGCTAATGCAGTTAATCTCCCATTGCTATTCAACATTTCACTCTGGAAATGCCGGCTACAAATTCGAATATTGTTCTGATTAATATTATCAAGAATGACAACACCTGCTTCTTTGAGGATGGACATCCACTGTTTTGCCCTGCAAGACATATTTTTAGCTATTGGCTAGTAGAATGCTGAGATTTTACCTTGCTTCTTCATTTGGAATTTGATGTAATGAATGCAGTTTGTTCCTGCTATTGGTTATGCATTCATCAATTATACATCTCACCATATTGAAAAATTGTTAAATTATGTAAACAAAGAACACTAAACCACAAGTTTGTTTGGTAACCTGAGGCCAACTTTTTACCGGGAAATTTCCTACCGATATACGTGACCTTGGATTCCTTGGGTGTTATTGAGAGGCAGAGCAATGTAAGTTACCTACCTTAATCAACTCTAGCAGTGAAATATGTATTTCTTTATTCTGTGATCTAGCGTTAGAAACTCAGCGTTTACAGAGATAAGCATAAGATTCTTGTCTTTGGCGTGTATATCAAATGCGATGAGATCTCAGTTTGCATTTGTCTTCTCTCCGAGACAGATAGGTCGGATTTGTGAGTTTTGAACTGAATTATTTGTGTGTTTAACATTCTATGAAGTTACGGGAGATTGAATTGGTACAGGCAGCCAACATAGATAGGACTCTAAGCTCTTCCAAGGCCATGTAAACCTGCAGAAAAAGATGAAAAACTACGGCATCACAGAACAACCAGAAGCCAACTCGTCAGAATTTTAGCTGATAAATGGGCGGATAGCGCTCTAACTGTGATGGTGCAAAGGCTGCCTATCTCAATTAAATCTACTTTCAATCTACAGAAACTTCTTAACTACCAAAAAAGCATTTTTATTTTTTATTTATAACTCAGGTACTCTTATTTTAAAATAATTTTAAAATGTGTTTGAAACGCACTATTTCTGTGTTAGAGTTAATTAAGGTAGGCAACTGCAATACTACTCAATATAAAACAAATACTGCTCAAATTGTACCTCCTCTATTTATCATCGACAAGGATACGTAAATCGGCAGCAAAATATCAAACCTGCGACTTCTTGTTGCTTTATGACTCTATGCTCTATGAATACTTTAGGACGCCTAAATCGAAACCAGGAAAAGCACCTTTTGTTGCTCTGAGAAGCCTTTCAGCATAGACCATAGACGAGATAGATGACATAGACGAAACAGAAATTATCAACTAGAACAGGACTAAACGCTAAACAATTTTTGAAAACATGCTTGAATTTGAATAAAAGAAATGCACTCATAATATGGAGATCCTATTCAGTGGAGATAAAGCAAAAATGCAGTTGTGAAGAGAATAATTTTTAGCAAAAAAATGTACTTTAATTTCAATTCTCCATAATAAACGTTGAAGTATTGAAACCGACTTTGATAGGTTTGTTGGTTCAACATTAATTAATTTATTGAATCATGATATAACATTGGGTTCATTTACTATAAAAAGTCTATTTTTTTGCAAATGACAATTATAACTTTCTTTCTTCTACAATTATAAACACAAATGATGGATGATAAATACTTTCAATTATAAATACATGCTTTTGTAATGATAATCATTGACTACTATAAAAATATGAAAGTCTTATTTAATGTGGACTGTTAACAATTGACTTCTCAAGAACACTAAAAATTCAAGTTAAACACCTTCATTGATATGTAATTAATTAATTTGAAATCTACTCTATAGAAAAATATCTGGCTTTGCTGTATATAAAAATATTCTAGTAAAATGTATGATACATACTCTAACAATTTGTCGCTTAGTGTTAAAGCTTAGGAACAACATAGAGTTCTTCAAATTCTGATTATCATATTGTCAAGATTGAATTTTCACAAATGGTCTGCATTGTACAGGTTGACGTCAAAGATACGTAACGAATACTTATTGACTTACAGTTTGATTCTGCACACTAATATGAATCAAAAGCGAAGCTAATTCCATGTCTTCACTGAATGCATTTTTTAGCCACACACTACGATAACCTGTTCGCAAACAAGTAACCGGGTAGGTTGCTTGGCCAATAAAATTAGGGTCGCCAAATACATCTTCGTCCTGCACCGTGAATCGCAACAGAGCAAATGCAGGATTGCATACATCAAATTCGCATATTTGATTCCATCGAGGATTGAGCCCATTGTCAGCTAATAAGAAATTAATGTATGAATTATAAATGTTAGTTAATAGTAAAGTAGTAATTACTTACAAATTGTTTTGGTGACTAATTTTTGTCCAGCATCGTATTCTGATCCATATATTTCAATTTCCACAAAAGGGCTGGCAGTGCCTTTTTTCGACTTTTGCAAATGTCGAGCAGCAATAACGCGAATTGATATAGTTAGCGGTTCAATACCGATTAATGTATTCTTATCAAAAGGATCAAATCCCTCTCGTAGCATAAAGGCTGGCTTCAATAAATAGCCACATTTGCCATTATCACGAAACTTGGCTTGATTTAGTTGCATCGGCTTATCGCCAGTCTGATAATTTAATGCAACCATTTGAGAACCGGAGTTCCACATATTAATCGGGTTATAGTTGGAAGAATCGATGCGTTGCCCTTTTGGGTAAACACGGGAGAATTGCACCTGGTGATACTTAAGGAAAAATTTATTTTCCTGCTGGCAGATCAATTTCTCAGCCTTGTTCTCTGGAAATGAGGACATTTCGTAGAATAAAAATTGTTTCTTTGCACGCTCGAGATTGAACGTAATTGACCTGCAATAAATAATCAGATCTGACATTTCTTTGGCTATGCGAAATGTGCGCTCCATTTCACGATGTTGAGTTTCAATAACACAAGCTTTTTGGGCAGTGTCGCGAATTGCCGTTAACCATTCAATCGCCTCATCCTTCGATTGCAGCGCGACTTCTAGTGGAGTGCATGATGTTATCGTACTTATTTTGAGCAGCCATTGCAGACCCTGCCGATCAACGTTGTGAATAATTTCAACGACAGCACCATTCATATCCAAATGTCCCTGTGGCATCGACTCGCTCGCCTAAAATACGAACATTTAGAAATAATTCGTTAGTTCTGCATACGAACTGCTACATTATCTTCTCCAGGATCATCTGGATCAATTCGTTGGATTTCCACTACATAGTTCGCTGGAAAATAATGCTGCTTTTTACCTCCATAATCACCGCGCCACCATCCTTCGCTTCCATCTGGCTTTAAAACATTTGTAATAATTGCATGCTTGCAGAACGATAATTCATCTGGTTGTTGGGCTTTGTAATCAAACTTGGCTTTAACGGTAATCTATAGTTTAAAATAAATTAATTATGTTGTTATTAGCTGGGATATAATTACCTTCAAATTAGAAAATGCGCTTGGGTCCATATATGATGGTGATGCATTATAGGGACTACTTTCTTCCACCTAAAATAGAAATTATTATATTGAAACAAGAGCTAACAAATCAATCAAAAATGCGAACATAATGTACCAAGAGTATCGTAAAAATATAAAGAATGTAGGTAATGGACTTTTTTGTTCGTTTTTCACAATATACACAATGTGAAAACAATAGATCTAAGCAGAAAACGCAGTGCATAAATATTCGATATTCAAGAACATTCTAAAAGTAACACAACAGCATTTTCCATATACATATATTTTAGTGCAAAGCGCAGAAATAGTACAAATAACGAAAAAAACTAGTTGATCCGTATTTCAAAATCAAAATATTTAAAAATTACACTGTATTACAGAATAAAAAAATATCCAAAATGATGCATATTTTGTATACCTAATAAAATACTGGATTTGCTATCGATAGCCAATATTATTTAACCAAGGAATAAAGTGATCATTGGTATATATTAATTGTTAATTTCAGAACAATAAATATATGCATAAGCAACATATTTATACCTCAAAGTCTAAATTGAAAATGTCGGTTACAGAATTGTAATCCTAACAGGAAAAAGATTCATCATATAGAGAGAAATATTGTTCACAATAATAAAAAAAGTAATCTATTATTGAAGATTTGAAATTTTTCTAATAAAAAAACTAAAGAAATTTTAAAATATCGAATAAATTGCATTGGTAAGTCATATTTGCATTATATGTACGAACTGCTGTGCTTTTTGATGCGGTAAATAAATAATATGTAATCCCGTTTTCCTCGTATTTTTAGTTAACTTGCTCCGAAATATAAATATTACTGTAAAATTTTAATATTTAAATATCAAATAAAATATTTTTTTTATTATTGTTGTTTACTTGCTTGCTGTTTTGGGTTATCCAGTTTTAATTGAAATATCTACGAGTCTTTTAACTATTGTGTTCATTCTCCCTTTATTTCCTATTCTGCTATCATCAAGGTAAAATCGGTGCGGAATATGTACTACAACTAATCGAAACAATCCTTTTGAAATTTTACCCAACTTTCATTTGATATTTGCTACTTAATTTCAAAATTCTTACTCATAAACAACTACATTTTATTAGGTAATTTGAAATTGATTGATTTCAATTATTTCTTCTAAACTCTTAAACTATTATTTCGTTATTGTGGGAGAATAGTAACAACACAGGTAAGTAACAAACTCTGTTCTGAAATATTGTTATTAATTTTTTTATATAACGTTAATTCAATGATATTTCAACATTATTTTACTTTGTATGTTTGTAAAGAAATAATGTTTGTTGAAATTTATGAAACTAGGAATAAATAATGAATCTCATATTTATTGCGATTAGATTTTCAGATTTTTATCATATACACAGACTCTGTTTCACCTGTACGAGATGAAGGAGGAGGATTAAATCGACTATTATATCAATGTATCCCACAGAATAATTTCATTTTGAAAATGCTTCCGAGTCTCGGATCATGATTAAAAAATAATCTAATATAAGCTAAGCTATTAATATGATTTCATAGTCAAGGTAGTTTTCTGGGTAGACAATTCCATACCTTTGCGCAATGTGCAGATATTAAGAGGACGTTTACCTTTATATAAAAAATAATAATAATATATACAGACATACTTTTTTAAAGCATTAAGCGACCTGGGTATTTCTGATTTCTGTCATTTATAAATAATGCCTTGTATTTTTAGATACTTTCATCTATTTTCTAACAGTTAAAGCAACTTCAATTCGTATCAACCGTTTGATATAAAGAAGGGTCCAAAATTTGACGAGAATCATGTACATGTTTCAAGTTGGAGCTAGTTTAAGCCTCCAAGCACAATATGAAGAAAAAACTAAAAAAATATGTTCAGGATTGACTTAAGTAAACCTTCTCTTAAGGTATTAAAAGTCACAGCAATCTGCCCAACGCTCGCGCAACAAGAGATTGAAGATTCAAATAAACAGTGGATTGGTGGGGGCAAATTCCATTACCAAGGGTTAAAAAACTTCGGTAACTGCGCGCATGAAGGGAGTCACACCAGAGTGGTTTTAAAATCTATTGTGGCTATTGTATGATAGTTACTCTGGCAGAGAACAGGTTCTCGTCGGCCGTGCGTAGTGGTGATAGGAATTCAATATAACAAGTGCAATTGAAAAACAGACTCTTCGTCTTCACAACATGCGACTACACTGGCTGATAGTAAGTAACATTGTAAAATTAAGTGTGTAAATATTTAGAACACGAATGTTGCAATATCTTCACAGATTGTTGCAATTTACCAGCATGTAAATTGTAATCCTACAAATGGAAATCTCGAACTCTTTACTGCCGAAGACGAATACAATCAAAATAAACCAGCAGATAATAATGGAGAAAAACCACTTAAAAGCATTTCGGAGCTGGTACTAGAGCAAACTGAGCAAATCAAGAAAATTGTAGCGGAACAAAATCAACCAAAATTAACGCATCAGCATATCTCAACCAACTTGCAAACAACAAATAATCCGAAAGATCAAGAAAGTGAAATAACCGATGAACTACGGACAAAGTGTCAACTATTAAAGTCTGCAACAAAATCAGATAATGCATTGTCAACCAATCCGGTTAATCCGTTTACACGGCTTGATTTATTGGGACGCAAGCCAACATTTTCTGCATTATCGCCATACCAAGCTAATGGAATGCCTCAAATCACAGGAAACTATTTTATTTTTCCTCAAAATCCCCAAATGTTTCGACACGGAGCGAATCAATTCGCAGACAATATGGAAGTTGCTGCTAGTAGCAATGAAGAGATCGTTTCTGAATCAGAAGAAAGTGTGCCAGAACCGGAAGTGACAACGTTAGCCGAAACCACTACTGCAACAAGCCAAGTAACTTCTCCTGTTTCCTTGGAAATGAAATATGTCCGCCTCGAACCAATCGTGGAGCAAAAAACAATTTTGGCTAATGGAAAGACGGTTTACCATTGGTATCGTTTATTACCAACAACGCAAAGTTTTGTTCAAATGCCTGACACGCCAGAAAATGCCGACATTGATGTTGTTGCGCAACCGCAAAATATTCATTTTATTTTGCCACTTCCGAAGCAATACCGATTCTACTTAAATCCTCAAAACGGAAGAATAACTGAGAATGTGCAGCCTAATCAAATTGATGCTACTACGACTGTGCCGATAATAGATGCACAGCCACCAGCGGTATTTGAAACTCGACCACAATTTTATATTAATCCTCAAACTGGAATGATTTATCAAACCGCATTGCCGCATCAATTTATCTATCATAAACGGACGCCTAGTACACTGCAAACAACTACTCAGAAAATTGAAATGACGACAACTGAATCTCCGAATTTTCTTGCACCATCGTACAGCGTAGAAATACCGCAACAAACCAACGAAAGGAAAACGTACAAAGATGAGTTTCGGTTTGTACTGCCGATGCCTCTTCGCACAAAGTATCAAGTTTCGAACTATCCAAATGAAGTTGATCTATTTGCATATATGCCAAAAGATAAACAACCTGAGATGATGAATATTCCAGTACCATACGCGCCTAATTATCATATGATTCGCACCCTAACAATTCCGAAAATTGAAAATTAGAATGAGAAAATGTTGAATCCTATGCGAAAATAATTTAGGTGTAACGTAAATCCTAGTTATATTAACTTTCGTTGTAATTCTCTAGTAAGTAAAAGACTGACTCGTATATATTAAATGTTCAATTTTCACGTTTAAACTGTCGCGTGAACTTGCGCATTGAAGTAAGTATTGCTTTAATTTGCTTTGTACTGTGTTAGAAAAAATATGCCAACTTAATTGTTAGCTTATGACTTAGTATTTAATACTCAGGAATTAGATTTAAATTATATTAAGTGTAACCGTAAGCTAAGCTTTCTGGTTAATGGGTCGGTTTGGTGCAATTTATATCCTATATTCATACTAATGAATTTTGACATAATTCTATATTGTTCATTCAGTGTAGTATTTTTAAATAAAAGAATTTTGAAATTAGTTACGATTACACCTTTCTTAGTTAAAATTTAAAAACTGAAGGTAATTCGGATCAATACATTATAATTGACCATGTAACAAATATAATTTAGATTTGTTATATGTAATTAAGAATCCATTAGTTGCATTTCAAATTTACTAAATATAATTTAAGAAATAATTAAATGTATTTCAGATTAGTCAAATGTAATTCAGAATACTTCAAATGCAATTCAGATAAGTAGCTCTTTTTGTTAATTAATAGCAATAATTCCCGGATTGTTTATAAATACTACTGAAATCAACTTATTCGCTGGAATCTGAATTACTTGTATCTCAAATTTCTGAGATACATTTTATTAATTTGAATTATATTTACTGCATTCAGAATGCAAGTAACCTTTCCGGAAATAAAATTCACTACCTATACCCATTCCAATAGTAATTCAGAAAATTTTAATTACAATTCAGATTAGAAAATTATATAATTAAAGTTATTCATTATAAGATAAAGTAATGTGAATTTTAAAAAGAAATAGCACTTATATTATATTGTTTGTTATTATATTTTGCTTCTCCTTCATCCACTGATGAAGGAAAAGCGTCGCCGAAAATCGATTTTGGAGAAGCAAAATATAACAACAAAAAATATAAGATAAGTGCTATTTCTTTTTAGAAAATTATAATTAAGCAAGCAGCAAATGTAATTCAGATTTGTTATATGAAATTCAGTTTGCAACAATTATAATTCAGATTTGGTAAATATGATTGAGAAAGTATAAGTATCAGAAAAAAAAAAAACTTAAATGTATTTCAGATTTGTCAAATGTAATTGAGACTGCACTAAATGAAATTCAGAAGAATTCGAATGCAAAACAAATAAGTGTCACTTTTTGTTAAATAATAATTCAATCTTTTTGATTGGCAAATTATTTGTACATAATGTCATTATTATCATTATTAAAGCAGCAGTAATTATAGCTCCATTTAAAATTACTCCTTAAATTAACTTCAATGGAATCTGAGTTACATGTAATGCTTTCTGAATTTCAAATGACAATTTCTGAATTACGTTTTATAAATCAGAATTACATTCATAGCATTCCGAATTAAAAGTGACATTTTGGCACTACAATTCACAGATTTCAAATTCATTTTTGATACTTTCTAAATTTCATTTAAAAAATTAGTATTACAACTGAAAAATGGATAGATACTTTATACTTGCGCAATTACATTTAACAAATCTCAAATAAATTTTCCTTTCTGAACTATTTTTCATGCTTTCAAAATTACAACTGAAAAATGTGTAGATGCAAGAATGGAAAAGAACTGTAAAAAAGTATCTAACAAAAATTTTCCCTGTTTGGTGTAACGATAAAGTATGACACCTCAGTTCAAAATAAATATGATTCATATATGAAATCTTAAAGTTACTCACCAATCCCATCCGCCTGATTGCTTCCTCACTAATTGCATAGCTGAGCTTCACCTTACGATACAATGGATGATGTTCGTAGTAACTGATTAACTCCACCAAGCTTTCAAACTCGACGTTTCCAATGGTGTACAGCCTTCCTTCCCGTTTGATTCTACAATGCTTGATTTTCTTATCGGCTCGAAAACTTATCGTATACGAGTTAGCATCATTTTCGCTTTGTCGAACAAGAAATGCGCCCTCAACTCGTTCGCTCTTCAACGCATCTTCAGCCTGTAGCCTCGTGGTATATTGGTGATACCATTCTTTGCCTTCGTGCTTCCTTGGCTGCGGCACCGGTTCATTTAGCATTATCGAAAATTCCTGCGTGACCAACGGGTTCGATCGATAATGCGTAATTAAACTGTATAAGCTATCGAAGAACTTCGTATCGGTCAGGTAGTATTTTGTCTGCTGCTTATCCTGCTTCGAACGTATGCGACAGTGATTCACCGAACCGTTACGCCAGAACGATAAACAATACTCCCCGACAAATGTTACACTAGCCCGCACAAGGAACGTTCCATCACCGAGATGCGAATATGTCTTCAGGAGCTGCTCGGCCTCATCTCGACCTTTTGGCAGACGACCATGGAACCACTTTTCACTGAAATGCAGCTCCTCGTTGGGCACGTCGTTCTTCTTGTAATGTAGCATTTGGCCTTCGTCCTCGTCCTCAGAGCGTTCATTCTCAGTTTCCTGGGTGTACTTATCAACATAGAATAATTTGCTGTGCGTTAAAACGAAGAAATGTGGATTCCATTCCTTATCAACGGGATCTTCGAGATACATAATACCATTTTTTACCGAACTACGTAAGTCTAAATCGTTTACGTCGTTTGTGACTAGACAAGCTTCCTCATGGCTACCCTCAGGAAGTTTTTTGTGTTTCAGAATAATGCGTCGCCGAAGCTGATGCGGCGATGGCAGTTGCTTTTCATTTTTCTCCATGGGATGGCTTACAAGCATATCACCGAATACTTCAACCATCGCATTTGCCATCTTGCGTTGCTGTGGCAGAGAGCAGTTATCTTCAATTGACAATATCACCGGGTACTCCGACGTTACAAATGCATGCTCCTTAATGGTACGTATAACATCCATGAACTTAATCCGCGTCGTTAACGTATGCCCATGATAGATAAAGGGCATTCCGTCCGGGCCATCCCAGCAGTCCAACTCAATGCATCGGCAACCCATCCTCAAACAACGTACATACGCCTCCACGCTTGATTCGCTCGAGAATTGATCACCCGTTAAATACGTATTGTGAGATGATGCAATCCAATAGTGCGACAATGGCCGAGTCATATCGTGGTATACAACATCCTTTTTCGGATCCCACAGATCGTTCTGCCTGGAGAAGAGATAATCCACAAATTCGGTAACGTGAAAATATGGTTCGGCGCAATCCCTCTGAGGATCTTTCAGAAAATCGCTCATGAAGGCAGATACATGTTGTGCGTCACTGCTTGTGCCATCTTTCTGTTCCACAATGAGAAATTTTTGAAAGTCTTGCAGAGATATCTGATTTGTAGGGTTGGCGTTGAATGCAATATCTGATAGAATCTAAATGGAAGAAACGAATTAATTAGTTTGAAACTTTGAATGGAAGTTAGTAGTTACATTTTCATTGAACATTAGCTTATGATACAATGTAAAGAAATCGTCGAAACCAATTTCCATCCGTTTGCGAGCATCCACTTCATTGAAATATTCGCGTAGCTTGTTGGTTGGTACTTTGCAGTTCAAGCGTGGAAAGAATGACTTAATCTCTTTCAATGTCACTGTTTCTCTCTGATTTTCCATAGCGTAGAATTCTGTGCGAAGTTTAATTTGCACTTGCGTAGGATACGGTGATTTTTTTGTTTCGCTCATTAAATATCTCAAGCCTTTTGTCCAGAGCTCACATTCCTTCTCTGATAGAGCTAAACAGAATTTAGAGAACACTACATAAATATATGAACTGAAATAGTTAAAAAGAAATGTGCATACATGAGTGCCAAACACAAAATGCTAATATTATTAAAATTAAAAGATTTTTGAAGCATTTATAGTAGTATATAGTAGTAGTAAATATATTAGTATTATATATTAGTATTTACCTGCAATGCTCAATGCTCTGAGTTTGAATTCAGATCCATAGTAAACAACAAAGCACATCAAATTGTCTACCTTTTTAGCTTCTTCAGGCCATTTATCAAAATCTTTGGAGGACTTTCCCAATCGAACTTCTTTAATTTCTCTAATGTCAACAGCTCCTTCATAAGTTGGCTTTGCCCCAGAAGCTGGTCGAGTCCATACAATTTGATTTGTTTCTCTGCGAATGCTCATTGCTTTTTTCTCAAGCTTCTTCCTCCATGAAAACTTGGTGACCACTGTGCTTCGTTCTAATTGGCTGATGATTTGTTCCATTTCTGGAATGTATCCTGTGGCTGCACTCACAAAAGGTGAATTTTTGGAGCCCAACATTTTGTACAATATTCTGTAACACATATATTTACTTCATTAGTATAGTAGATTGCTTGCTCTCTAAATGTGACACACTTCCGGTAATCTAACTATCGGCATGTGCGCTTCGGAAAGAACGCTCACTTGTATTTAGAAGATATATTTGCTTTACCTTATAAAGACAACCAGCGAATGAACTGAAGAATCAAACAACGATCAAGTCATATCAGCTGAGTTTTGCTGCAATAGTTTTCTTATATGAGACCACGTTTTAACAGAGATGTGCATGCAACTAAAAGAACCGATGAATTAAAGCACCAAATGCATCACAATGCAAAAATTTAAACTCATGAAAACGTGTTTCATTTATAAAATTATAAAAAAATCTTATCATGTTGTACAGCCGTGTAACATTCGTCGATTGCAGTTTGCCTCCAACACAACACCTCCAACATAGATGAAAGAAAGTATGTAGATCGCAAACTCGCCGGCTCAAGGCCATTTAAAATGTAGTTGGGATTCACGGCACCAAAGCGCTGGTGTAGCCAGCGAAACGCGTTGGCGGGAGATTCGAAAGTTTTTGAATTATAAAAGTTTGTTTGGGTTTTGCCGAGTTCAAACATCATGTTAAATAAGAATACATTAAAGGATGAACATATGAAAGTATTTCATATATTCACATTTAATGTATTCATATTTAACTTGATGTTTAAACTCAGCATTCAAATGCAAATAATATTTAAACATATACATGTAACCACAATTTACTACAAAACAATAATAATCGTTTCAATTAATGAAACAATTTAACATAAAACATTACAAAATGTACCAAACATAATAGTTTCAATTAATGAAACAATTTTACATAAACATTACAAAACTTGGTCCTCTGCTTTTGATCTGCCACAAGCAGGTGTGGTGTGGTAATGATTGTGTGCTGTGCTGCACCTTCTGGAATTAAATCATAATAATAATAAATCAAATGATATAACAATATTATAAAACATACCAAATGTTGAAGTTGCCCCACAACCAGAAAAATCATGGCTGCATCCAGGTGCTGCCAATGTTTCTAGCACAAGCAGCTCTTTCTCAGACAACTTGTTTGCAAATCTATAAATAAATTATTTCAATCTGTGAAGTCTAAGATGTTAATTAACCTTACATGGCTCAGTGGAAGAAATAAGGTTGGTGCAGCACTTTTTTCAATGTGGTTTTTGGATTTGGTCCCACAGAAATGTTGTACCTTGCCTCAACGCTGACAATCACAAACTCTGTAACCTCTCTTTACAGCTGCCCTGGTCTTATCTAGTAAATCTGCATGACCAACAGCTTGTATCCATGCTTGATACCGCTGAAATTTATCATTCATGATAAAACACATGTATTAAAGAAAATATGTACTAGTAACCTGCAATTCAATCACATTCTTTAACGAGGGAAAAGCATGCATCCAAAACTTTGCACTGTTATTGTTACAATTTAGCACACAACACTAGACATGCATTTTCGTGGTAATAGCTTATGGAGCACGTTTGAACACAAAAACACACGAGGTGGAAAAGAACGATGTTTGTAAACCACAGAAATATTATATGTCCGCGTTGTAAACAGACCCGCCATTGAATCTTGCAAAATGCGACAGCCTATGATTTTCGAGGATTCTCTCTTTCTAACCGCCGACCACAGCGCGCTCGTGCCGTGAATCCTAACTACTCAACTCCAACTTGAACGACGAATTTTACATTGAGATTAACGAGCCTGACCTCCAATACATAAATTGCACAGGAAATACGTCTGGAATGCACAAAGAGGACTTTTTAACTTCATAATGATTATAGGCAACTTAACATACATTAAATCAAGTTGTTTCAGAAGTTATGCAACCAATCATTTTTACGTAGTTCCTTCTCATTCTAACTCATAGCTTTTAATGTGTGAACATCGCACCTTGGATGCAAGGATGCTATGAACATGTACGCGAATAGTTGATGCATAGATACTACGCAGCGTACTTTATGTCTATCTCATCTATCTCATCTATGCTTTATGTATTTCACTTTCTCCAATGCAACAGAATGTGACCGGAAATACGGAAAAGGCCTCAAACAGTGCGTATAAAGTACGCCCAGAGACTCTGGTACGCCATGTGTTCGTATTCTGACGATTCTGACTAAATTTAAATGAATTGTACGTGGAGGGAGGAATGTCCTAGAGTCAGCATCGGATTAAGACTAAAACAGACCTTTGGTGTGATTCGGGCCTATTTTTCAGTCGTGATACATACTTTGCGTTTGGTAGTTTTGTTTTAAATAACCTAATTTCCATACGCTGACAATTATGGGCCATTGGCACGTATATTTCTTGCTTCACAGAATACCTAGAATGCCCTGGGCCTTAGGCCGCCCCTGCCTAAAATACGCTAATACGTCTGTTGCTCCTGCCTCAGTGAATCTGATTTGAGACAAAGAAAAAAAAAATACACTTGTCTCTGCTTGTTGGCTTTGTTGGCTGTTTTATAGGTTATGCATTTTTTATGATTGTAAGCTCATGTGATCGGATAATAGTTTACTCTGTTTTGCTGATTTTCACAGAAGGTGTGAGCTTTACGCTAGAAACAAAGATAACACGCTATGTAGTTTATATAAAAACGTTAGGTCTTTAATAATTTATTAAACTAACAATAGAGTGATGGAAAATGTAAAGGTGAAATTGAATACCTTGCTTAACAAAAAAATATCTGATCAACAAACAATGATGGAAGCTCAAACAAGCAGTGTGGACCAATTTTCAATTCCTCACATTAAACAAGAAGTGCATGAATCAGAAAGCACACTACAAGAAGCTGATAGTTTCCTCCAGGAGACACCAAATGAATTGTTGACACCCGAGGATAGATTTAAGCATATTTCCCTGCATGAAGTGTTGAATGAGAAGAAGAGGGAATTGTTAAAGAATCCAGAACTACTAGAATTTTTGATGAAACACAATAAGACTTAGTTGTGGGCTAGACAATCTATAAATCTGAAATAAAATGGATCTAATTAAAATAAATCAGTGCATTGTTTATATACAGTGATGTATTTTATTCATGTCATATTCAACTAATGAATTTGCATTTACATTCAATCATACTGTATAATTCTACTCACACTTTTTTATTTGGTTGCCAAGCATTTTGTGCCTAGGGAATTACAATGACAACAAATCTAGAAAAAACTGTTTAGGGAACTGATAGAGTCTTCCCCCTAAGTGTTTGGTGCATTAAACCACCTGGAATATACATACATATTGCTTTTAGATAGGGTGGATTGTCTTGGTATAAGTGGTTTAATTATCTTCCCCTAAAATGGCCAAGTTTGACTTGGATGATCCATTGGGAGACTTGCTGTCTGAAGGAAGTGATGATAGCTTCTATGATGATCCAAAGCCACAAACAAAGCGTGCCAGCATAACAAAGAGTCCAGATAAGAAGTCAGTTAGTTCCATTTCTAAGACAGAGGATATAAGAGATGATGGTAAATCATTACATGAAAATGATGATTGGTTGGGTTTAAATTCAAACAAAGCAACACCTTCACCAAAGCAACGTCAAAAACCCGTGAAAAAGATAAGTTTTGAAGAAGATCAGGTTGATATATTAAATACATTAGACTTGGATTCAAAAAATAAGTCAGAACTGAAAATGGAAGTGAAAAAAGGTAAGCCTTCCTTGATGGAAAGTATATTAGGCCCCCCCAAAGAAGACAATAAGAAACAGCTTTCATTTGATGATTTACTAAAAGAAAGCAGAGGTATGAACAAACAGAATGTAGCACATGGGACAAAATCTTTCTTGGAATTAACAGAGGATAAGCGGAGTTCATCTGCTGTCATACCATCTTCAGAAACTCGTGAAAGACGACGTGGGCGAGCTCGAACACCAATCATGTCAAATCCTTTGGGGCTTTTTGATATGGCGAGTGAAACTGAAGTTAAACCACAGCCAGGTGATAATGCGCCTCAGCTAGAGGAGCAGAAGGAACCAATCACTGAAGTAATTTATGCATCTCAGCAAGGTAAAGAGGATGAAATTAAGAAAAAAGGTAACTTGGAGGTGCCAGCCTGGTTGGGTGCAGGCCAATCCCAAATGGTAGCTTCATCAGAAAAAACTGGACCATCTTCTGCACCAGTAGCAAACACTGAAAGTGAGATGACAATTCCTTTAACCATGTCTCTAGAAAATTTAGTTACTCAGCAAAAGCTTGCTACATCACATATTGAGTATCAGAATTCATCAATTGCCTTGCAGCAACAGGAATCACAATTACTAATGGCATTACAATTGAAGAAATATGAGGAAAGTATGGTTGATATGCAACACAAGCAACAGGAAGTTTTGATTAAACAAGAGCAACAGTTCAACAGTCTGTTGGATCGTCAATTTGCTAAACAACAAGTAATAGAAAATAACATGAGATTGCAACAAGAACGTATTAACAATCACATACAAATGCTAATTTCACAACCCAGTGTTTCTCCTTCTGCAAATACTGATGAATTAGAAAGGATGGATGAGATGAAAAAAGCAAATGTAGATGAAGTAATAAATCATTATGATATGGTTATTGTAAATTTGAAGGCAAGACACCAAGAGGAATTGGCAATGCTTGAAGAATCCTATAAGTAATTATAAATAAAATAAAATATATTTTTTTAAATTTCAAATTGTTCTAGAAAGCAAGTTTCAACTTTGGAACAGTCAATGGAATCAGTTGAAAAATATTTGAATATGGAGATAGAATTTTTGGGCCAGAAGCAACATGACAAATTAGAAGCACTAAAGACTGAGCATCATCAGGAAATAGACAAATATCAGAAAAAAATTGAGGAATTACATGCATTGCATGACAATGAAATTAAACAAATGCGTGAAAACAATGATCATGTGCTCAAAGAACTGAAATATGAATATAACACAATTATAGAAAATCTTAAGTCATCAAAAAATATGGAACAAGCTGTTTTACAAGATGCTCATTCATATAGTGCCAAATTGAATGATAGTCTGAAGTTATTGGATATTAATAGTCGATCGCTTTCTGAACTTCGAGAACATGTCCATAATGGCTATAGTGTCTTTAGTCAAGCAAGAGAGGAACAGTTGAAGGCAAAGCAACAAGAAATTGATGGTATGCATTCATCTTATCTTATATTGTTAATGAATCGAATTAATTTGTAGAAATGCGTCTCGCTCTCGAGAAAGCGCGAGAATCTACTGATCAAGAAAGGGCTCAACTAATGTCTTTGGTTCGAAACTTGGAAATTAAACTTTGTGAGCAAAATCAAAACTCTCGCGAGGAACGTTTGGCTCTGCAGCATGCTGCAGCGACGTTAGCAGCACGGGCTGCAGCTTTAGATCGTGAAGCTGATTACAACCGCCAATCCCTAGACAGAGAACGAGAGCAATTAAATGTATGTTTCTCGAATCTTGAAGTTGTTCAGATCTAATTCGATTATTTTTTCATAGATACTTCGGGAAACTATATTAGCCGAGCAACAGAAATCAATGCAAGAACTTACGGATGAAAGGTTGAAACTCCATACTGAAAAAGTCCGAATTGAAACGGCGAGTAAATTATCTCAAAACTATGATGCACAAAAAGGGAAAGCGGAAGTTGATGCTGCAATTCAAGTTGCCAAGGAAGCTGCGGCAATGACTGACAAGGAGCGTGAAAATTTACTGAAAGAAATTAGAGAAGTAGAAACATTGAAGCGTACATTATTAGACAGAGAGAGTCGCTTAAGTAGCCGTGAAAGAGATCTGGATGTTGCCTTGGAACACGCGAACAGAAAAAGTATGCTGGGAGAAAAAGCTCTGGAAGATGCCCGTTTGCTCCAAATGAATTATAATGATAAATTGCGCGAGATACAAGCTCAGATGAATTCAATTAATTTGCGTGAGCGAAAATTAGCTGAAGACAAAATCGCTATATCGAAGGAGCGTTTGGCACTCCATAGTAATGCAAGGCAACTTCGAAAGTGTGGTTTGTGCGTCGTTGAAAATCAGCCGGGTTTTAACGAAGACGATATATCAGAGCACGTGGAACAAGACATTCCTAGATTTACAAGAGTAAGAAAAAATATTTAAACCGTAATGATTTGAAATTAAATTAACTGTTTTCGATTTGGCAGTAATTGCCTTCTAGCTGATAGAGTTTGCAACTGCTTCAGGCAAATTGAACAGTATCATTGCCAAGCTGAACGCAGCTTTTAATTTAATTACAGATAATGGAATTTTACCAGCCTTTTTGTTTCAGTCATATCATATGGTTTTCTTTTTTGTTATTTTTAGGTGAGTGATGCTGATATGTTTAGACTTCAATTGCAAATGAGTGAAGAATACTTAACTACTAGTCATGGTGATGAATAATTGTGTTCATTTTAACATTTTATTGGTACTTGCCTTTATACAATTTGATACATAAAAAAGAAAGTAATTGATAAAAGTCAAATGTGTTTCTTGATTTGTTTCAAAATGCATAAACTTAATTCTTAAATGAACTGTTGTTTTGTTTCATAACATATCTAATGTAGAAAAATAGCTGTTGAAGTACGAGCAAGCGCTTAGGCGAAAGTATCACTGGTTGAAAACTATTTCGAATGACACCTACTGACATCTGAATAAAAATAGAAGAATGACAAAACCAAAATGGCATTGTTGTCAATTTATTTTTCATACGAAGGAGACTGAAAAATTAATTTGAATGATTTGAAAAGTAACTTCCGGTTTACGGTCAATTGCATGCGATTCTACTTTCATGGAATAGTATGGCTCAGATTTAAAATAAGAAAGTTGATGCAAAGACAATGCTTATCTGTGGTCGAGACAAATTTTTCGGAAACTTTGATTTTCATGATCCGAGGATCTGTTGATAGCTAAGAATGCCTAATAAGTAGTACTGTTTAGACGAAGGTACGATGAAATAAAATTGCCAATAAAATGCCATTTCAAACTGACATTCGAAAAATCTCGCTGGTGCAGAAATGCATTGTTGCCAATTCGTTATCCTTTTGTCTCTGGCGTTACCATCGTAAACATTGGGTGGTCCTTCGTTTCCTCCGTTTCCTCTTTTTCTGGTTTCAGCAAGCTCTACAAGAAGGAGGTTACGGAGGTTGTCATTTATCCTGCTTTCCGATTGTAACCCTGTCATGAATGCCTTTAATTTATGACGTAGCCCCAAAAAGCATAAAAGTTAAAAATCTTGTGTGAGTTTAATTGATAGTGTTTAGTGCAAAGGAGTTAAATTTCAAGCCAGGCAGAAAACTGGTAGATGTGAACTGAATAATAATGACTAATCACAGATTCCTAATTATGTCCAGTTTTTAATAAGTAGTATACATAGATGTTGCAGTTAGTAGCCCCTCTTATAGAGCTTGATTAGTAATACATTAATCATGGCAGATAACCAGATAGATATCACAACACAAGAAAATCCAGGTGAGGATATATGTACATATCAATGATTATCATCAGGCATAGTTGTTTAGAATTTGATTTAACACATTTGTCTAAGTTTAAATTACAATAGCTTAAGCATATTACATGTATGATGAGTCGTAAATTGTTTTCTTATGTGAATTAATTTTTGCAATTTCAGATATAATTTCTGGCCAAGATTCAGATGTTGAATCATCACATAGTAATTTGTCTGGTTCAGGCACACATAGCAGAGATACCTCATTGGCAATCAATGTGGAAAAGGGATTACTGATAAGCCCCACTGTACATATAAGTTCAACATCAAGTGAAAGTTCAACGATAGTTGGAAACAACTCACCTGGTAACTTATTTCAGCTTGACCAAGACTAGTAGTTTAAAGCATGTTATATTTTAGAATATGACATCAAACCAAATAGTTTATCATCAGCAATATTAAGCAATTCATTGAAGGGGACTTTGCTACCATGGGGAGCTACAAAAGATAGATTTCCACATCCTAATTCAGGTCCTAGTGTTGACATGGATATTAGACCTGGTGAGTTTGTAATGAGAACTCTGTTTGCTGACTTTACTCTTCAAGCAGAAAGAAAAATAGAGACTGTCATGTTTGATCATCAAGATAAACCACTATCAAAGGTATTTTATCTGTGGTTTATATAATCTTTACTGGACACATTCTCACTTCTGCTAATTTTGAAGGTATTGCAAAGAGGTGAAGATTCACAATTTGATCAACTCCTTAGTGCATTTGGCTCAGTGGCTGAACATTGTTTGCCTTCATTACTAAAAGCATTGTTTTCTTGGTATGAAAGACAACTCAGTGAGGTTAGCAATGCAGAACAAAAGAAGGTTGAAAAGGGCAAAAGGTATTTTAGTTGTTTAATTGTAGAATGATTCTCTGATTATATGTCTAATTGACTTTCTTTGCAGTATTATTAATATTGTGTCTGGGAATACACCTGAGGTTTTTGAAAGGAGTGAAGAAGAGTTGCAACAGGAACGCAGAGACTTAGCTGTGGAGTTTATATTTTGTTTAGTCCTCATTGAAGTACTAAGACAATTATCATTCCATCCAGGACATGAAGATCTTGTCCAGTATATTGAGGCTATTGCATTTAAACATTTCAAATATCGAGAAGGGTAATTGGATCTTTTCCAAAATATTTTGATGTTATTTAGAGTGGTGTGTTGTAGTATTGCAACAAGTCCTAATGCAGCCAACATTCACATCATTGCGGATTTATATGCGGAAGTTATTGGTGCGCTAGCTCAGTCACGATTTATGTCTGTTCGAACAAGGTTTATGTTGGAATTGAAAGAGTTGCGATCAAGAGATCCAAGTCCTCAAACAACCCAAAGCGTCATCAGCTTGCTAATGGGTATGAAATTCTTTCGTGTGAAGATGGTTCCAATTGAAGAATTTGAGGCATCCTTCCAATTCATGCAGGAATGTGCACAGTATTTTCTGGAGGTTCGAGACAAGGACATTAAACATGCACTAGCGGGACTCTTTGTGGAGATATTAGTTCCTGTAGCCGCGGTAAGTCCCTTGAAGTGTTAATTATATTTGCTAATGAATTTACCGTAATAATATTGCTTACAGACGGTGAAAAACGAAGTGAATGTACCGTGTTTAAAAAATTTTGTCGAAATGTTATATTCGCAAACATTGGACGCGAGCACGAAGTCGAAACATCGATTGGCATTATTTCCTCTTATTACTTGCTTGCTGTGTGTGAGCCAAAAAGCATTTTTTCTTCAAAATTGGCATTACTTTTTAGCCATGTGTTTATCGCATCTGAAAAATCGCGATTCGAAGATGTGTCGTGTAGCTTTAGAATCACTGTATCGTCTGCTCTGGGTTTATATGATCCGGATAAAGTGCGAGAGCAATTCAGCGACGCATTCACGCCTTCAGAGCATCGTGAATTCATTGTTTCCTAAAGGATCCAAAGGAGTCGTACCTCGCGATACACCGTTACACATTTTCGTTAAAATAATCCAGTTCATTGCACAGGAGCGACTAGATTTTGCAATGCGAGAGATTGTATTCGACCTGCTCTCAATTGGGCGACCAATAAAAATTATTCTCACTCCAGAAAGGATGAATATCGGGTTAAGAGCATTTTTAGTCGTTGCTGATAGTTTGCAACAAAAAGAAGGAGAACCACCAATGCCTCGCGCAATGGGTGTGTTACCCAGTGGTAACACTTTGCGTGTAAGAAAGATTTACCTAAGCAAAACTCTTACTGATGATACGGCCAAAAGTATTGGAATGAGTTCATATTTTCCGCATGTACGCAGAGTTTTTGTTGATATTTTACGCGCTCTTGATTCGCAATATGGGCGACCATTAATGATGACAAGCGTTCAAAACGTAAATAAGGAACCGGACGAAATGATCACCGGTGAACGAAAACCCCGAATTGATCTGTTTAGAACGTGTGTTGCAGCAGTACCACGATTAATTCCGGATGGTATGACTGGTGCTGAACTTGTGGATTTGCTCTCACGTCTGACCGTACATGTTGATGAAGAGCTCAGGCTACTTGCTTATAATAGTTTGCAACTATTAGTCACCGAGTTTCCCGATTGGCGACAAGATGTCGTATGGGGATTTACGCAGTTTCTAGCAAAGGAGGTCTTAGATACCTTTCCCCAATTGGTTGATAGCGGAATGCGAATGGTTCTGCAACTATTAACTTCTTGGAAACTTGCAGTTTTGCCCAATACCGGGGTGCGTCTCGGAAAGGAGAGTGGCAGCAATGGGGATGGTATTAAAACACTAATTAAACACAAAGAAGCGAACAAGCGTACCGACAATACGAAACCTGAGCCGGTGCACTCTGTACTGCACCTCGTTGAAGCTTTTGCATTAGTTATGTTATGCAATTATCGCATAATGCCTCGGAAATTAGCAGTTCTAATATTACGCGAGGTAAAACTCTTGCAGAAACTACTAGGTTGCACTGAAGATCCGTCCGTATTGGATGTAATGGATCAATACTGTCCTCAAGTGGTAGAGAAATGTCTAGCGATTTTGCCCGCAAACGAAAAGACTGCCATTCAAACTGCTTCAAATATTGACACGCAATGGCTTGCTGAGCGGAATACTTCACTATGGACAGCTGGATTGCACGAGGATGGCAAGACGTTGACTTATGAATTGGAGGCTGCTGACCCATGGGGCATTTGCTTGTTTGCGTTTCTGGAACGAGATAGGGTGCTATCTTTGTGCCCAGCAGTTATTCAGCATTCATGGCCCTTAGTATTCAACAGATTAAACTCTTTATATCCCGTTATTGATCCTACGTAGGTGGTTTGATATACAATTGTAGGAATATCTCATCAGTGCGATTAAATTTCTTCCGAATTACGAATATTTTTGAGTTCCAAAGTTTTTAATATTTTCAAAAATCAGTAGACAGCTCTATTATGCCAGATAATTTAATACTACTTTGACTAAACTTTTAAATTATGTTTCTTAATATAAATTCTTAAGTGCGCTGGAATTCATTTATTTAAATTTAAAAGAATCGCACTAATTGAGAAATTCCTACATCTTATAATGTTTATGTTTGGATCTTATAAATTAAATTTATGAAATTTTAGGCCTGTAAATGACAATCGAGCATCACTTTTAAGAAGTTCAACAACTGTGAAGAAGCCACTGAATGAGCGTGATATTTACATATTCGTATGGAAAAATTATATAACTTTTGCTTTCAAAGTTGTTCCTCCGGTACCGAATCCAGTGATTCGTTGTGCGAGTCCAGATTTGAGTCTTAGGTGAGTTGAATGCTTGCAATTGCCCTCTTTTATGTGTATCATTTATTATCTGTTACACAGTGTTTAGTCTCAACTCCTTCTATACGACTGTGTTAGTAATTAATCAAAGTAGCTTTTGTTCAAATAATATTTGTGTCTCTAAGATATTGCACACCGCGCATCGTTGTTATTGTTCTTGGGTTGTGGGGCTCGTGCTTAGCAGAAACGATACGATGCAATTGAGGTATTATTAATTTCTTTTATACATCTCTCTTAAAAAGTTCTCTGGAGGGTGTTGTTGAGTCAAGTGAGCTCAGTACAAGCCTTGAGAATTTGGTACAAGCGCAGGGCTTGGTCTCCACTGGCAGATTTACTTTGCCCCTTTCCGCAATTCGGAGACAGCACAAAAGAACCAGGTGAATGACAAAGATTACATCTAGTTTCCATTTTTATTTTTAGCAGTTCTTAGACCATTTTCCCTCATTCGCACCTTTGCGGCAGATAAATTGCGTAGTTTAATTTAGAAAGCTTTATTCGGCTCTCTCGCATTCAACACACAAAGGTTTAATATGAACATGTATAACGCCTTCAAGCGAACATTTAATCGATACATCATTACACTAAAATTGCCGCGTACAGATGCTCTCATACTGTTATTTTTTCGCAGCTCATCACCGGACAGTTTGAACGCGGATCGTAATGAAGCGAAGAGCAATGTTTCAGCATCACCTGCAGCATTGTACAAGCTTATAGTTCCGCTGCTTCGATGCGAGGTAACTGATGTACGGACTGCAGTTGTAAATGCGATAGGAAATGTGAACAATGAAGCGCTAAAGTATGACAAATTTTATAACGAATTCGAATAGAATTAATATTTCATTTACAGAGATTTAATGGAAGAATTAGTGCCGTACATTCGTGAAGCTGTCGATAGAAAGCAGGAAAATGTACGACGACGACGTCGACGCGACTCACTTCGGTTTCAATTGATCAAAGTACTGGATTTAATTGCTGAATATGGGACGTTTGGTGTTAGCTCATTCGTTCTGGATCGCAGCACATTACACCCTACATTCATTGAATATATGGATGGAGCTCGACTGTATCTGGAATCCGAACCGGACAAAAACACCGTATACATCAAAGAAATTGTTTATTACTTCTGTTCATTTATAAGGAAAATGATTAAAAGTTTTAGCCGTGAGTATATGTGACACAATATTGTCGAATGCGCGGATTGTAAATTGCGAATTTTCCAGTGGAAACTTGTCAACTTTTATTAAAAAAGGATTTGCGTAGGAAGCTCTTCATGCTGTTTTCTACATGGTCTGGTGCTTACGGAAGCCCCATTCGAAAGAATACGCAATCCGATGCGGATTCCAGTTGCAAGAAGGATACTGAATTCCATTTTCGTGTGCTTCAAGCCATGACAGCATTGCTAAGCTGCGGACCATGGTTCGATGACTTGAATCCTTCCGACGACAATATGTTTTTCAAGTGGCTAGATATGATGCTGGATAGTCACGAGGAAAGGGTAAATAGAATGGCAACAATTTAAATGATTACATCTACTACATAAACATTTACTAGATATACAACTTAGCGAAGGAAACAGTAGTCCTGTTACTTGAATTCAATCCTGACATTGAATTCCTGCTGGATTGGTGCGTCGACCGCTGCTACACGGGAACCCAAGCGGTTGCCGACGGTTGCTTTTTGGCGTTAGCGACAATATTCAGTGCAAGGTGCTTTCACGCAAAATTGCTTGTGTTCCTAACTAATGTTGCTAATTTTGATTCGAAGGGAGTACCCATGTGATCATTACACGGCCGTAATCAACGTGACACTAATGAATACTGGTTGTCCACGGCCGCTGGTGAGGGACACCGCGCTTCAGTTGTTGCAGCTGCTGGATAAACGCTTTTTTGGTGCCGTGCGTCCATTAGCTGAGGGAGATCTCGGTGAGTTGAACATATCTCATTCATTCGTCGCTATAAGAACTTACTATTTATCATGGAATATTGGTACAAATGACCAGCGTTGTTGGTAGGCGTTTGCAACAGGGATGGTTGCTGTCAAGTTATTTTATGGATTTGGCATTGGGTTCAAAATTTCGTGTTTGTGCGTTGCTTTCGTGGACGTAGCTACGTTGTGTACATTCGCATTGATATTGGCACACAGATACGATTGTATAAAGCAATTTTGATCCCTAAACATTAATCATCTTTAAACAGAGACGTCTTGGACGTGAATTGATTTTCTTTCTGGTCTGCATGTCGCCTGATTACTGAAAAGTCCTGATGATTGCGTCCTGTTTTCTGCAAAGACATAAATAGATTAAACTTGGGGTTGTGACAGAATATTGAAGAAGGGTTTAAATTTATTGGAATTCCGCATTGAACTTGTAATTTATCATTGGTATTGTTTTATTACCTGTTATGGCAGTGCCTTCACGACGGATTTCATGCTTCCGGAACAATGCGACTGCTACCGCTTTGCGAAAGTTCTGTCCGCTGATACAATATAATGCGAAATTAATACCAAATGTCAGGTAGTAGAGGAATTGAAAATATAATTGGAGAGTGATGTATCTATCCGTTTCTTCGATCCTGACCCATTGGAGCTGAAAAATACACACATTTAATAAATCATTAATAGATTGTTTTTCTCCAAGCTTCATACGAAACGAAAATATATTTTGCGCGCGTCGTGCATATTCACTGATAGATACACTACAAGTAGACTGTGTATGTTATAGCTTCATTAATTTTACGTAAATCGTAAATTTTGAACGTTTAGGCGAAAGGACTGGAGAATGCTTATTATGATAGTTTACGATTTACTTCAAAATTTTCACCATGTGCATCTGGAGCACATGGTAAACGGAATCGAATTTATGATCTTCGTAATTTACATTGATGCGTCTTCTATTACTAAGAGAGAAAATAAACAGAGCTGCTTGAATCAGTCTAAAAGGCTCAGTAATGGATTTATATATGGCGGAACTCGAAGGATAAATGAATTTGGTGTCCCTAAACTCTTCCTTTGTGGGTATAAATCTGCCGGAATATTTTATCGAACTCAAATCAGCTTTGATAAATTTTACATCAAAATAGATAAATTTAACCCTTACCGTGCAACGTCGGGTCACTTGTGCCCTGACAAAAGTAACTGTCCCTTCTAGTTTGAAACGCGTAAGGAAAAGCAGTTCTAAATTATACTGAAAATAATTGTATAC
>JARJDZ010002283.1:0-26328 GCA_030264555.1 Aleochara sp. GC000083 | reverse complement strand
TACAATGCAGTGCGTACAGCTCTAAGTAAACTGGGCGATTTCATTCAGAATTCGAGCGAAATTCGCCCAAACCTCGAAGGACATTTCCGGCTATTTGCAACAACTAATTTACAAGTACCCACCTGATCAGCAGATGTAATCGAAGCGAAACGAGCGCATCATCTGTGCGAATTAGGTGACGGTGATGATGGACGAGAAGAATCAGCAGATTTGGCGAAAAATACACAAGCACGAAGCGGAGGCGGTTGCCGCAAGATACGAGGGCCACACAAACGCGCGTCCTACTCGCGCGTAGTGCACGTATATACCACTCGCGAATGGACGCGTGGTGGAGGCGGCAAACACGAGGCGCGACGTCGTAAACTCGCGTGGCGGAGGTGGTGGAGGTGGCTGCGNGGCTGCAAACGCGCGATCGTCGCGTATCGCATGAAATCGCACACACGTTTCAAGCAAGGCGAGCACGTTTTGCCCCCCGTTGCCTCATTACTTCGGTTCATTAGATTTTCGGACGCGTTCATATCAAACAGAGTATGTGCTAATCAATTTTACAGGAAGGCCCCAAATCTAATCTAGTAAAAAACACCAGAATATAAATATTTGATAACAACATTAATATATAATGATGGATATAAGTACAAATAACAATGCAAGTTCTACTGTTTAATTAGATATCACATACCCATAGATTATCATGATAAATTGAAGATAAGAATGTTTACAAACTCAAAATAAAATAATTACATAAATTTTGACAAACAACAACAAAAAAAGAAACGGAAAGAACATTTAACATAAATTATTCCTACCTACATATTATCTATCAGTTATCATCTCAATTTTATCACTGTTAGCACTCATCAAGTCAACCGCCAATTTGTTCACGCGTACTAATGCTAAATGTTTACAAAATGCAACATAATTTATGTGTATCCCCGCCCTGATCAAACTTTAATCGCCATACGTTTCTACCTGCTGAGAGTGGCATTGAAACGAAACCAGCAAACCTTGAAGCTATTTCGATACCCACGTTATGACAACGAGTGAATTGCAAAGTTGGACGAACGCGCGCGCCGTTAGCATCTTATCGCTTTAAACGCGTGGCGATACCGGCCGCGCATACATGAAAACAAACAAAATGTTAATCACAAGATATAAAATGCTCACTGATCTAAAGTAATTTCATTGCGTCCGTGAAGTGCTCCATAGCAAATGAACTGCATTCGCGAATCTGTGTCATGTCGGATGAATTACCTGGAAAAATTGCATTAGGTTTCAATACGGTGTCAGTTGTCAGTTGAAATTCAATCGTGTCACAGCGCGAATAATCGAAATTACAGTTTTCAAGGCATTATTCTTCAGATTGCTCGTCTATTATGGTTTCAATTGTGCGCGCCGTTCGGAGAATGTGTCTCAATCGGGCACTAGATCAATACCTATTGAGATCCACCAATCGATGCATGTCAAATGCGGCTGGCAATACGCCACCAACAAATGAAGCTGGTAAAGTACCGTACATTTGAAATCATTGAATAATCGCACCATGGGAATTAATTTGAATAACTTTGATAAGCAAGTTTCATTGACAAACAAGCTCATTAACTTCGCGTTTATTAATTTGTGAAAGTAAATTAATTTGCAGCAAATAAGTCGACGTTTAAATACAAAACCGCCGCCAATTTATCTTGCTGAACTAATTAGACTTAATTGATATTCTGCCACCCACGGTTCAGTACTGAGTTACAACTGAACGCATGTATAATAATAACATTCTGAAGGAAGTTCTTGAAGGAGTATTTTCATTGCTATGCAGGGCAACAGTCATCTGTCTTTCACACAAAACGCTTTTCAGAAACATTCAGAAACAACGCACCTCACAAGTTTTCTTGCTTTTCCCTCAGTCATCAAGACAGTTGCGTAAATAATCTGGAGTCACACATTTTAAACTCTACAAACTTCCATGCTATTAAAAAATTGATTGAATTCTGATGTTTGAGCGCATCAAAATTTGAAAAGCTCTCAGAATTCTGTTCTTTGTTGTCTTTTACATTCGTCTTGGGCTATCAACTGAGACGTAAATAATGTGTTCGTTCAGGCTGTTTCGGTGGGGTTACCGAGGAATGACGTACGTTAACTTTGTATATCAACACTTTAATTAGTTTGTTGCTAAAATGGAGATTACGGGGTGAAGAGGACTTCTATTATGGCAAATCATATTCCGTAATACGATCGTAACTCGAGTTTGTGCATGAAATTGTGTTGGATAATAACAAGGGGGCAACCACCAACGCAAGTTATAAATAGCTTTATCATCAACTAATAATAGTTTAATTAGAATTTATATGGGAGCACCTTATCACTGAATTGTTACTGTACAATTATGCGCTTTAAAATAATTCATTATTCAAATAATTATAATATATGCAAGATAAAAAGTTTCAAAAATTTATTTAGTTGTTATCAAAATCGCACCAATTTGATAACTCGTTGGAAACGGAATACAAATTGCAGTTTCTGATAATGTCATATCATATCAATCATAAATATATTTATGTAAACTGGAATTCAAGTTTAAATATGAATTTTGCATAATTTATGTACAATTTTCTTCAACATTCATTTAAAATGAATTTATTACATTTTCATACTGCAAAACCAGCAAATGCAAATATTCCTGATAAAGCGCAAAATTACTAAAAGTCACGTTCATTCTGATATCTAGCCAGAGATCTTAATCAATTTGATCTAAAATTATTCTCATGAGTCCTTAAATCGTACCAAACAAAAAACATCGTTTAAGTTATTCAAATAACTTCCAAGTCATCAAATTTGATGTGAGCGATTTATGAAATATTAAGAATTATATATTCGTTACAGAAACACCAATTATTCCTGTGGCGGAAGCAGAACGCTTCATGGTCGACTGCATGACGGCTGTTGGCACTCCGGTCCTTCATGCGGAAATGCTGGCCGCCGTGCTCGTGGAAGCCGACCAACGTGGTCACTTCAGTCACGGAATGAATCGACTCGGTAATCAGATTTAGCGCCCCCCAAAAGTCCAGCATCCCAGCGCTCGGCAAAGGCAGTAATTCGATTAGCCCTTCCATTATTTCAACCACTTCATTAGCACATTCCGCTTGGACATTCGTTCCTAATGTGTCGCGCTCATTTTTGGCGTTTGCTTAGAAATGTACGTGCAGGACGTGCGGACTGGCATAACGAATCCCAGCGCGGTCCCGACGATTTTAAAGGAGACTCCTGCAACCGCCTGGGTGGATGGTAGCAACGGGCTGGGCGCCGTCGTCGGACGCTTCTCCATGGATTTAGCTATCAAGAAAGCGTTAGCCGTGGGTATTGGTTTCGTAACGTGCAAAGGATCTAATCATTACGGCATCGCTGGTACCTACGCCCTGCAGGCAAAGAAGCAAGGACTACTTGGGATGAGTTTTACGAACGCATCACCACTTCTTACCCCAACCCGGAGTACCCAGGTGAGTGCCCAAAAAAACAAATGAAAATTTTACCTGAAATTCGTGTTTCAGGCATGCCTGGGGACGAATCCCATAAGTCTGGCTGCACCAGCCAGCCGAGAAAGCTTCGTTCTTGATATGGCGACCACAGCAGTCTCCCTTGGAAAAATTGAAATTCAAATGCGGAAAAATCAGCCGCTCCCGGTAGGTTGGGCCCTGAACCAGGAGGGAAAAGTGGAGACTGACGCCAAGGCAGCATATAAAATCGGAAGTTTGATGCCTCTCGGCGGCTCTGAAGAAAATTCTGGATATAAAGGCTACGGTTTAGCGATGTTCGTTGAAATTTTGTGTGCATTGCTCTCGGATGCTTCGTTTGGCGTGAACGTCCGAGCATGGGGTACCACTGGAACCGTTGCGAACCTGGGGCATTGTTTCATAGCTATAAATCCCGATGCTTTCGCGCCTGGATTCCGCTCTCGCATGACCGAGCTAATCGATGGCATCAAGAAGACACAACCGGTAAATCCGCCTACAACGACAAACCAAAATCAAATTAATTTTGCATTATTACAGGCTGATCCCAATAAACCCGTTCTCGTCCCCGGTGATATAGAACGTACACACATTAAGCTGGTGCAACGACAAGGCGGAATTCGTTACCTGAAGAATCAAATGGATACTTGTGCAAAACTTGCTACCAAATTGGGTATCACCCCGATAAGAGGATTGCAGTAGTTTTTGAGGGCAGGGGCTTACATAAATCATATTGCCATATCGTGTTAATCACCCATTGTAAATATAAGTAATCAACATGTTTATTAAATGATAAATGATATGATAAATAATAAATACACTTACTTTGGTTATCTCATTCAACATAACCATGTTTAGCCGGTGCCTCTCGGTAACACGATTTTCATCCAATTTACTTCGCAACAAGCAAATTAAAACTAAGTGTAGAAGGATCTTATCGCGCTCCACGTAAGTCGTGTGTTTAAATAACTTTATCATTGTTTACTCACTGAAGATAAACGTCTAAACATGCAAAAAAATCATATGTGCGTGCACATTTTGCCGAAGAAGAAAATGCAATTTTAATACACCTGGCGCCATCTGATCGGAGAGTAAGAGAAGCTTTGATTTGTCCATGAGTAGATTTCCTTGTAGCCCAAATAAAATGGGCGTTAACTGGGCGAAGCAAGGAACTTTTTGGAAATTATTGACATGTTGTATAATGCGACCAAATATGACAAGGAAAAGATATTTGGACACTATTAAGCAGTTATCGACTAACATCGACGTCTTGATTTTTCGTAGGAAAGAGGTTCAAGCTTACGTGCCCGTCATTTCTCATTGTAACCCTCATTATTTTAGTGACTGTGCAAGTTGCTTTTATAATTATATTTCTTTTTTATTTTATACTGCTCATACGATTTTTAACGTAATAATTGTGAATGCCATCGTTTAACATATTAATTGACAGTGCTCTAAATTTCAGAATGAGTGGAGAAATTGATTCTGCCCAACATATTCTACCTCTGGATCAACCTGTTGTGTATTTGGAATCTACTGCAGCCTTTCAGGGGCTCACTGATACAGAAAAACAGTATGCTTATCACCTTTCAAAAGCCTCATGGATTGGTGGACTAATTACACTGGTGCAAACCAGTCAGGAATCTCCTGAAGTGTTTGTTTTGCTGCATAAACTTTATTCGTCAATCAAGCCTGAGGAGCTGAAAGTTAAAGCATTAGCTGCTGGATTCACTGAAAATGATGTTACTGCCCTGTTTGTCTATACATCTGGTGTTTTTGCCAATGCAGGAAATTACAAGGTAACTTATATTTAATTTGTTCAATCAAAAATACAGACATCTGCTTTTAGGGCTTTGGTGATACTAAATTTATCCCAGGAATAGAAGAACCTACATTCTGTGGTTTGTTAAAACTCAGTCCAATTTGGTCTGAATTAGAACCCATCTGGAATAATATTAAAACCATCATTTATGACCTATCCAATGGTAAACATTGCTTGGGTTTTCCTCCTCATGGATGCACTACATACCTGTCCAAAAACTGTACAGCTGAAGATAATGAAAAGGCCCAAAAGTGGCTAAAGTCCAAGCAGATTGAGTGTTACAATACCCGCCTGATAAAAACGACAGCTGAAGGAGGAAAAACTAAATACATAGTAAAATTGGCTGGCCAATCAAATGGTACTCTATTAAGTGAAGAAGTTGATGGAATTATTTATGAACTTGTGAAGGGTGATTATTCACCACTGATGGGTTTGGTAGCTGATTCTCTGCAATCTGCAATGGCTCACACAGCTAATGAGACCCAGAAGAAAATGTTGGATGCCTACTGCCATTCATTTAGGGACTGCTCATTGGATGCTCATAAAGATGGATCAAGATTCTGGGTTCAGGACAAAAGCCCTGCAGTTGAAAACTATATTGGTATGTATATCTCTATTAAATAGACTGTAATTATAACAATGATACATTTTCAGGGTTTATTGAAACCTACAGGGATCCAGCCGGTGTACGAGGCGAATTTGAAGGATTTGTGGCTGCTGTAAACCGAGAAATGTCTGCTAAGTTCGCTACTTTGGTGGAAAATGCCGAAACGTTCCTGCCACTTTTACCTTGGTGCAATGGATTCGAAAAAGATAAGTTCCTCCGGCCCGATTTCACCTCCTTGGACGTTTTGACCTTTGCTGGTAGTGGAATTCCAGCTGGAATTAATATCCCAAATTGTAAGATAGTTTTTACATGATTCTGAAGTGCATTAACTAATTTCTGATTTGTAGATGATGAAATTCGACAAAGCGAAGGCTTCAAAAATGTATCCCTGGGAAATGTGATACCAGCAAGTTATCAACAAACAAACATCCCATTCTTAACTGAGGATGATAAGAACTTGATGCAAAAACATCGCATTACGAGTTTCGAAATCCAAGTGGGACTCCATGAATTGCTGGGCCATGGGTCTGGAAAGCTTTTGATCAAAGCTGAAGATGGTTCACTCAATTTTCCACCTTCCTTGTTGAACCCCTTGACTGGGGAACCCATCAGCAAGTACTACGAGAAAGGCGACACGTACGATTCCATTTTCGGGCCATTGAGTTCTGCATTCGAAGAATGCCGAGCAGAAGCAGTGGGCCTTTATCTAAGCCTGGAACCCTCCATCGTGAAAATTTTCGGCTACGAAGGTGCCATCGCCGAGGAGATCGTCTACGTTAACTGGCTGTCATTGGTGTGGGCCGGCCTTGCATCGTTGGAAATGTGGGATCCAAAACGTGGATGGCTGCAAGCCCATTCCCAGGCGCGTTTTGGTCTCATGCGTGTTTTGCTGCAAGCAGGAGTTGTTTCTGTAACACAACCAACTGAAAGCGATTTGCTGATCACTTTGGATCGTAAAGCTGTACGTGGTGCAGGCCGCAATGCTATCGGTCAATTCTTGTTGCAATTGCAAGTGTTCAAAGCGACAGCAGACATCGATTCCGCTAAGAAATTATTTGGACATTTCACTGATGTCATTGATCCATGGCAGCGATGGCGCGACATTGTGCTCGCCAACAAGCGACCACGCAAAATGTTCACTCAACCGAACTTGCAGTCGAATGGGGTCATGAAGAATTATGCAGCAAGCACTGAGGGCTTGATTCATTCGTGGATCGACCGTTTTGAGCAGCCGCAAGCTTTATATGATGCCTTATTAGAGATAAGCAAAAATGATGCAAAATACTTTTAATTTCGGCACGTGCAAGTGCATATTACCGCTTTTTGCTAAATTATCTTGAGCGGGACATCACAAATTGATTCACGTACCAAAGGTAATATGTAGAGGCAATAGAAGCGAGAGAATAACAATAATGATGGGTCACTGTATTAATTCTTTTTCCTACAATATATACTAAATTTCATCAAGTTTCTATGATCATTATAATAAAAGAGATAGTTCTCTCGAATTATTGCGACATCCTTTTGATATCACTCGTAGCTCCTTCAGTCGTTTTTAAACACTCTTATCACATAAGAACTAATCATCGTACTCAATTGGTTTCGTTTTTTGGCAGTGTCTATAAATATGTGTTACAAAACATTTCTGTTTATTAGTTACATCCGAAAATAACTGGGAGTTGTTAAATCATATAATATTTCATTGTACATACAATTTTGAGTTTTGGGAACTCAAAGCAATCACGTTAAAATGAGACTCTTGTAGAGTTTTGGAGTTGCACACAACTCGCCATATTACATCTAAGAACTCGTACGGATTTATTGAATTATTTGGAAACAGAATTCCTGAGATGATCGACATGACATCGACTAATTAAATACCTTGGGCTGGGCCCTACGCAAAACAACGCTAAACTATGTAGTAAGTATAATGATGCATCTTGGTTTCACAAACGGCAAAGTGACAACGTAAAAGCTCATAAACTACGTGCGACTTTTTTTGCATTTTGTGTTTGATTCGGCCAGCATGCAAATATCGTAGTAATGCTGATATGGGCAAACATACATAAACGAAACGAGCGCCTGTTTCTGAGCTTTTATTGCAACTCTGAATACTGTATATCACGTCTCTCGCCACCCCTCACCGGATTATACGCTAATGAACATTGTGTTTTGGTAGCGCCCAGCACACATCATAAAAAAACTCGCCAAAATCGCAGCCATGCAGCGAAAGCTACGTGTGCGGACGCGCCCATGTGTAAACGCAGCCCTCTTGGCATGCAGTGACCACGCAGTCCGGCTGAAAAATCAGCGACGTGAGCCGTTCATGCGCGATCTTCTTGCAGATCAAGGGCTCCAGATTATGGCACTCGTTGAGGCGCGGGCAGCCGGGCGTGCCGACCAGCTGCAGGGGATCAGGTTGTCGCTTGATCTTCGGCTTTGGCGGTGAGAGGCACTCCTCAGGCAGCTCCCACAAGCAGAGCTGCGTATCGTGGCCAACAGAGCCGATTCGATAGTTGGATTCGCCCTCTAGGAACCAGTCGAACGCGACGGCTGCCACCCAAGACCGGTGGCCTTGTGCTCTCGCAATGACGCGTTGATGATCGAGGGACCAAACAGTCACCAGGTCGTCTTCGCCACCGACAGCAATCAGTCGACCATCGCCAGACCATGCCACGCACAGCAAGCCTCCGAAATAGGAGCGTGCTGTACCAATCAGCTCCATGCTGTCATATTGGAACACGCGCAGCATTCCATCCTGTGTTACAGTGGCTAATTGCGCCCCACTAGGACTGAATGCTATCTCGTTAATCGCCGCACCGGTTCCAAGCAGCCACCTGAAGAGCGGATTGCGTGTCGACTTCGTTTTGCACGTGCTCACCACGAATCCTTCACCGGCCTTGAAAGTCTGATAATGCGGGCCCGTCGAGCCACACGGCAGCTCCTCATTGTACACATACAACTGTCCTGATGAGTGTGCAGCCAGAAACAATGACTTACTGCCTGGAATCCAACGCAAGCACGTGACCCGGCTTTTATCAATGAGCCGCTCTTCATTGAATAATTTGCTCAGCTCCTTCTTCACAGGATCAATGAGTTGAATCTGACCAGTACTAAAACCAATCAATAAGCTAACACTTTCTGCAGTAGCTGAGGCTGTATTGAAATCATGACATGTTGGATTTGTTCCTTTGTACACTTTTTTCTCTAATGGCTTGCTCAGATCTGCTTTCTTTGTGCCTCTGTACACATAAACGTAGATTTCTCGTCCGTGGTTGAAGCATATTCGTTCACCTTGTTCAGGCAAGGATACTAATGAGACTCGTACTTGCAGTGGTGTCTGCCCCTGGGGTTGGTAGCCCACTCGGTTCGGCCTCGAGTATTCGCTCAGTGTCATTAGTCGATAGATACCTTCACGAGTGGCAAATTGTGTTTTCACATCGCCCGGATCACCGAGCGGTCGTTCCAGAGGTCTCTCGCCCGCCTCCAACAGGGATTGACTACATAATGCGTCAGGCCGGGCCATATTGGGCCCAGTTAGGCGAGACATACTACAACATCTTCATCATAGTATCGCGAGAAATTACATTCTTACGGTGACGCCGGCCAGAAACGTAGTTCAAGAACAATATTGAAGTTTAAACAATCACCACAACAAACAATTATTAGAGGTTATTGCAAACGTCATGAGATTCGTCAAGTTCACGTGACCTTCATTTTGCGTAGAGGGCGTCATGGCTAGAGGGAGTAAAGTAGAATATTACTCCCTCTAAGAAAAATATCAATCGACCTTTGACAACTTTCATAACCTTCACATTCTGTTCCTTCAATAATAAGTTACTAAAAGATAAGAAGGATTAGCATTTAGTTTACCACAATACCAATAGTGCTCATTAATTATTAGGAGAATTGTATTATTTTCAATAAAGATGACGATAGCCAAAGATTTGTCCACAGTTTATGATATTTTTGATGATCTTACATTGTAAGTACAAATTATACAATCAATATGTGTCCTGTAAAAGTTGCTTTTAGGTATATATCACAGGATAAATTTATCATTGAGCCACAAGGATACAAGAAAACATTGCTAATTGATAGAATAACAGATGAAGTAACATTCAGCAACAAGACACCAATCAATTCATATGAGAAACGCCTTGATTTTTGTGGATTACTAGGCAGTATTCAGCTAATTGCTGGAAAATATTTAATTATTGCCACCACAAGGGAACTTGTGGGATTCCTGAATGGTCATGCTATATGGAAACTGGTAGACACCCAGTTAATTCCATATGCTAGAAGCACAATCCATATTAATGCCAGGCAAAAGGTTGATAATAAGAAATATATCAAGATGGTTGAGTCTGTTTTGAAAACACCATATTTCTACTTTAGTTATAGCTATGATATAAGTCACAGCTTACAAAGATTGCATAGTGCAGGACCAGGATTTAATAATCAATCAATACTGGCTAGAGCTGATTCAAGATTTGTCTGGAATAGATTCACCTTGAAAGATTTTAGATCTCCGGAGTTTAAGAATTTCGCCCTGCCGTTGATTCATGGTTTCATCTCAATTAATCATTGCGTTGTCAACGGACACAATTTCACGTGGGCCATTGTTTCTCGACGCTGTACGAATCGTGCTGGAACGCGACTTTTCCGCAGGGGAATTGATCGTGAAGGAAATGTCGCAAACTTTGTAGAAACTGAACAAATCGTAGAATACGATAATGATAAATGCAGTTTCGTGCAAATCCGTGGCTCAATTCCATTGTACTGGTCACAGAGCCCCGATTTACGATATAAACCACCGCCGAAATTAGTAGAAATCGATTGGGAGGAACAAAAATACGCTTGCGTCCGCCACTTGGATGCAGTCAGCTTACTGTATGGTCGGCAAGTGCTCCTGGATCTGGTGGATCAAAAAGGGGCAGAAGGCAAATTGGAGAAAGCATTCAACGAGGTGATAAACAACATTGGCTATACTTCCGTGCGCTACGAACCTTTCGATTTTCATGCCGAATGCCGCCACATGAAATGGGAACGATTATCGATTCTCATCGATCGCGTGGCACACGATCAGGATGAAATGGGATACTTTGTACTGCTGCGAGACGGATCGCTCATTTCCCTGCAGGACGGAGTTTTTCGCACGAATTGTATTGATTGTTTGGATCGAACCAACGTGGTGCAAAGTATGCTGGCTCGTCGAGCGCTAACGCATATGTTGCGCAGGTTGAACGTGCTAAAACAAGAGGAGATCGTGGAACAAATGCACGGTCTGGAAAATTTGTTTAAGAACGTATGGGCGGATAATGCAGATTTAATTAGCATACAATATTCAGGGACGGGCGCATTGAAAACGGATTTTACGCGTACTGGAAAGCGAACGCGAGCTGGATTAGCTCGCGATGGAATCAACTCATTGACGAGATACATCAAGAATAATTTTAAGGACGGTTTCCGCCAAGATGCGATTGATACATTCCTGGGCCAATCTGATCTTAGGAGTCCGCTTGAAGTGGAGCGTGACTGGAAGTACGTAACGTTCCCAACCGTTTTATTGGTTGCAACTACCATGTTCATTTTGTGCGCAATTCTGCCTGCTGAATATTCCACCGAATCCTTGCTCTTTTTACTATTTTGGGGCGCAATGGTTGGCGCCACATCACATACTATCTTTAGATACGGACCAGAGTTCGTAGACAAGCCAGGTCTTAATAATTAACAACATATGCATTTATAAAGTTTAAAAATGTGCAAGTAGCTGCTGATCTAGACGAACTAGTGCAATGCATACTTGTCTAACACCAAGAGTCATTTAATAAAAATTGTTTAAAATTCTTCTTGGAAGAATTAACATTAATCTATTATTGTATACTTTTATTTATAAATAATAAATAGCTGAATGTTATTGGAATTTCGGCATTACTTTTATTCATACAACTTTTAATTTTATGAATTTAAAAAGTAAATTTAAATAACATATAATAACGATTGGGAGCCTTTTTTAAGGTTGTGTACTTTTAAAAATGAGGGGACGGTAAAACCACTAGATAATGGTAATACTATACACAGGGAGTAAAGTCTCTCATTACTCCCTCCACGGGTAAACAATCATCAGTGGCACAAATGTGTAAAATTTTAACACTTTTTTTGATTTTCTGGCGTTTTTATAAGTTTATAAACAAATATTTAAACAATTAGAATCTAATTACAACAAATTAAAGTACCTCGATTGCTGCGTTGTCAAAATAAATCTGAATAACACCTCTTTGACAGATTACGTCCGCAGGTTACGTTTCTCTTGCAGTCGTGAAGTTTCAATTTGTGAAAACACGTGTATATCAACAGAAAAGTATTACTTCATCATTAGTTATTAACAGGAATTCCAAAATCTAAATAGTAAGTACCCCGTTAAATACATCCGAAGTGATTAATAATAATTTACACCATAGTCACAAACTTTTCTAACCTCAAATTAGCCCAATTTCTATGATGCCGTATGCGTCCTCCATTTAATGAAAACGATTTATTTTTACAGCAAAATGCCTCTTTCCTGTCGATTTTACAAAGAAAAATATCCTGAAGTGGACGATGTAGTGATGGTGAATGTGCGCTCCATTGCCGAAATGGGCGCCTATGTTCATTTACTGGAGTATAATGACATTGAGGGCATGATATTGCTCTCTGAGTTGTCCAGGCGTCGTATTCGTTCCATAAACAAGCTCATTAGGGTCGGAAAAACAGAGCCTGTTGTCGTTATCAGGGTGGACAAAGAGAAAGGCTACATTGACTTATCAAAGCGACGTGTGAGCGCTGAAGATGTTGATAAATGCACAGAAAGGTTTGCAAAGGCGAAGGCAGTAAATTCCATTCTGAGGCATGTGGCTGAACTACTCAAGTATGAAACTGATGAACAGTTGGAGGAGCTGTATGAAAAGACGGCGTGGCGGTTCGAGGAGAAGTCAAGGAAGAAGGGTAGTGCTTATGATTATTTTAAGCAGGCTGTAATGTAAGTAATGTTTGACCCAAATATTTCAAGTTTTTATTACATTTTCATTTTTTTAGTGATCCAAATATTCTGGCTGACTGTGGCTTGGATGAAGCAACACAAGAAGTGCTCTTAAGTCAAGTGAAGAGAAAACTAACTTCACAGGCAGTCAAAATTCGTTCTGATATAGAATGTGCATGCTATGGATATGAGGGTATCGATGCTGTTAAGGAAGCTTTGAAGGAGGGCCTCTCACTGTCCACTGAGGAATTGCCAATTAAGATTAACTTAATTGCGCCACCACTTTATGGTAATTATTATTCACCTAAATATATAGCTAATTTTCTTACTTGATTCATTGCCTTTAGTAATGACTACTTCAACACCTGAGAAGCAGGATGGACTAAAACTTCTAGAAGATGCCATCGAGAAAATCCGAGAATCCATTGAAAAGTTAGGGGGTGTATTCAAAGTTCAAATGGCTGTAAGTTCATTCACCCAATTCTTTTTGTTCTATGATTAATTTCTTTGATTTTAGCCTAAAGTTGTGACGGCAACAGATGAAGCCGACCTTATGCGACAAATGGAACGTGCAGAAGCTGAGAACGCCGAGGTCGCTGGTGACGACGACGGTGAAGAAGATGAGGAAGAAGGTCAAGTGTACAGCGGTGAGGAGGACGCTAATGATCAGGGTTCTGGCGCAGAGGATTAGTTCTCGCTTGAATTTACCCTACCAATTTTACCAATAAGTAATATTTTTCATTTCGAACTCGGAACGTTTTTATTCTGATAAATAAAGTGAAAAATATCGACCTAAAAACTTGCTTCCATTATTATTATTGATTTCCCAGTTGGTTAATTAATATTGTAAGAAAAATTCTGATTGGCAATTAGCCCTCATAGAACTTAGGCAGATCAGTGCCCAAGACAACACGACGTTCAACTCCTTCCTTTGTAATGATGCCCAGACGAACGACGCCTCCAGATGAACCATCACGACTCATTGCAAGGGATAATGCTGTTAAGCAGATTGCATTAGACTGAGATCTTATGAATATCTGAATAAAATTGGACGAAAATCCTTACTATTTGTAATGAACTTGACGCATTCCTCCTTGGACATTCCTGGCTTATAATTGGCGTCAACGTAGCCATAAACATAGCTAGAACCCGAACCACCGATCGATACGGACTGGCGGACGCACATGCCTCCAATAGGAATGGAATACACCTGACCACCTTTTACTTTATCCCAACCAGCAACAAGAATTCCAGCCATTAAAGAATCTCTGTAGTTATAGCAGAGCTCACGAAAGATTGCAGCACCAGTTTCAACAAGTGGTGCATCACCCAATTCCAAGCTGAACAGAGAGGTTCAAATATGTAACATTATTTTAAATAGTTATAGCTGTCTAGATTTTATAGATTAGTCAGTACTTACGAATGGAAGTTGAGGTGATATGAAACAATATCAGCTATGGCCTGGGTGTCTGCAGCTGATCCAGACCGACAACAGTAGATATTGTCAGTGATTTTTGTCAACTTATCAGTGACTCTGTTAGCTATATAAGCACTAAAATCCACATGATGGTTAATACACAGAGTAATAGTACATTTTAGAATATTTACCCTGTGGTTGTGCGAGAATCAGCTCCAATTACCACACCACCATCGAATTCCGCTGCCATGATCGACGTCTGCAAGAATTAAATATGAAGGCTAATTCAATAGAATTAATAAATTACTTACGCCTGTGCTATGTGGCGCATCCATCCAATCGGATCCACTACCCATTGTTGCTCCTGAATATATTTCAACCATATTTATATTAGTTTATTTCCAAACACTATGCTCAACTTTAGGACCTACTTAATATGCTAGATACCTCAGCAGCAAGGTTAAAACGAATTTTGCTGATCACCGGTTTTGACAATAATGACGAAGCTAGCGCTAATTTGCCCTTTTGAGTATTTTTGGTACTATCATATTTAAAAAACAGCAAATGTAAAATCGAAAAATAATATAAAAAAATTAATTTCAATACAAAGAAGTTGATACAAACGTGTAATCTTGAGATGTAAATATATACATATATTAAGAGTGCTTGTCGGTATAACGTTAGTGTTGAATAATAAAATTTGACCACTAATCACTGGTAGCACTATACATGGGGAAGGGGGACTAGCCGAGATATGAACCACAATTAATACAGGGTGTATTAAAATTGTTAATCGGTGAGAAATTTTTGTTGGTACCAAAAATTAAAGGATAATATCTTGCGGATTGTACCAAGCTTAATCCTAACGGATTCCATTGGTTGATTTATAAATTAATAAAGGAATGAAAGGGTTATTAATAACACAAAATCAACAATCCTCCTGGCAACGTTGCAATGGTAAAACCCAAAATGTGTGACATTCAAACGCCCTCTAAAGCAGGCCTACTTCAACATGACGCTTTGTGCAGATTGTTGGCGCGAGATTTGTTAACGGAAAACACAAACTTATATTTATTAATGTTTTGTGTTTAATTATTTATTTTAATACTTGTGCTTTAATTCCTTCATAGTACAATGGCTGGACGTAAACGTCGTGTTAGTTCTTCATCAAGCGATGATGAATCACCGCGACCCAAAAAAGCAGCAAATATTAGCATCTTGGAAAACACAGATATTGTAAGTTTTAAACAAAGAATTGGCAAATTAATTTGTAATTGTTGTTATTTAAGCGAGCGGGCCGTATATTAAAGATGACGTTAAAGAATTTCATGTGTCATTCTTTCCTTGAGGTGGAATTTGATGGAAATGTAAACTTTCTGACAGGGAACAACGGCAGTGGGAAAAGTGCCATTTTAGCAGCACTAGCTTTAGGCTTAGGTAGTAATGCCAAGACAACAAACAGAGGCAATATATCAAGTATTAAAAGTAAATACTCTCTTAGCTATCCATATATATCATATGATAGCAATAACTTTATGGAAGATCCACATTAACAATGTTTTGTTGTAGCATTTATTAAGTTTGGAACAAATTCAGCTTCAATTGAGATTACACTTAATAATATTGGACCTCAGGCTTACAAAGTAGAAGAATATGGCCCTAAAATCACAATCCAAAGACATATGATGTTGTCTGGAGCCAGCAGGTACAAAATTAAGGATTCAAGTGGCAAGGTTGTGTCCCAAAAGGCTAAGGATATCCAGGAGATTACCAGTGCACTCAATATTCAGGTGGATAATCCTGTTTGTATACTCAGTCAGGATACAGCAAGGAATTTTCTAAATGCAACTGACCCAAAAATGCGCTTTAATTTGTTCTATCGCGCAACGCGTTTGGACAATCTTGACTTTCTTTATGAAGATGCCATCAAGAAGAAGAACATGGCTCTTGACAAGTTTAAAGTAAAAAAGGCTGAGGAAACTGCTCTTGTCAAACAAACCAAAAAGTATGAGAACAAAATAAGTGAAATTAGCAAAGTTGAAGAGTTACAGAATGAGCTAAAAGTTTTGGAAGCTGAACTAGCTTGGGGAAAAGCTATTATTAATGAGAAGAAGTTTGAACAGCATAAAAGTGTGATAACCCAAATTGAAAAGGAATTGAATTCCAAGGAAGATCTCTATGATAAATTCAAGGAGAAATTAGTTCTGGCTCAAGAAGGCAAAAGGTGATTTGATTGTATCACAATAACATTAGACTATAAATAATGTTATTTTTAGAAAAATTGAAAAAGAGTTACGAGAATTTGGCGAGGCTCACTTGGAGAATGAAATTCCATATCAAGAACTTTCAAGGAAAATTAAAACCGTCCAAGAGGATATCTCACAAAAGAAGAATGCAATTGAATCAATTGAGAGGCAGCTTTCATATAAGAAGCAGGACTTAGAGAGTATTCATGAATTGATTAGTAGTTACAATGAAAGGTAGGAAACATCTTTAAGATTTATGATACTTAATTGACTGAAATTATCGCATTTTTAGAGTTTCATCGATCGAAAAACGAAAAGTTGCAAAAGCTGAGGAACTAATTAATTTGGAGCAGCAAAAAAAAGATAAGAATAGCTTGATAGTAACATATGAAGATGATATTAATAAGTTGTCTGAACATATCAGAGAGAAGGAAAGTAATTTGGAGACTTATCAACACCAATTAAGAGCTTCTACAAATAAAATGAGTAAGTAAAAACGAATTGTTGTAATTTATAGCGAAGAAATAGCATTCTGTAATATTTTATAGATACATTAAAGGATAAATTGTCAACTCTTCAGAAGGATAGCAACAATCCATGCGCAATTTACGGTTCGAATTACATTCGCCTTATAAATGCCATACAATCAGAAAGACAGAATTTCAGTCAACCACCAATCGGACCAATTGGTGCTTATGTTTCTGTTAAAGATAAGCAATGGACCCTGGCTGTGGAGGCACATTTGGGTGCTGGTTTACTTTGCTCATTCCTTGTAAGTTCACAAAGAGATCTCCAACGTTTAAATAACATAATCAAGCAAGTTTGGCCAAGAGGAGTGTCCAAACCCACAGTCATATCTATGGAGTTTATGGATAAAGTAAGTACACTATAATAATGAGACAATTTGCAGGATTAATATCATTTTTCATTCTACGTTTAGGTATACGATATTTCCAAACGCCAAGTAGCTAATCATCCAAATTGTGTGCGGCTTTCTGAAGCTATCTCTGTATCCAACCCAGTAGTCATGAATTGTCTCATTGATTACTCACGTATAGAATCTATACTTCTCATTCCCGATAAATCATTCGGATATAAAATAATGAAGGACCAAAGAACAGTCCCGCAAAACTGTCGATTAGCTCTGACGCCAACAGCGGATACTTTTTATCCAGATCCAAACTATAAGATGTATTCTGGTCGGTTGCGTCAACCAAAGTACATACAAGTAGATTGTGCTGAGATTGCGAGGCAATGCAAACAGGCTCTTGCTGAAGAGACGCATATTAACAACGAGTTACGTGCCTCTGCGAAGAGCATTCGTGATGGTGCTGGCACAATAAGCGAAAATCTTCGCAGATTATCACAGAAAGTCGCCACGTACAAACAGGAGTTATCTGTGATTGTGAAGAAAATTGGCCGTTTGCAGTCCGAGACTGTGGAAGCTGCTGGTAACATCGACGATTTACAAGCGGATGCTGCCCAGTTAGAGCAACTTATTAAAGATAAATCGTCGACGGCACACGAAGCGGGCTTGGAAATCGAAAGTCTGCGCGAAGAACTTAAGAACTATCGACAGGAAATCAAGCAATTCGATGACGCGCGTATCGAAGCTCGCCGGACCAAAGATGATCTTCAGAATCAGATAAATGCACACGAATTCAAAGTACAAACACTTAACAGTGAGATTGTGCGTGCCAAACGCAATCGCGACCTCGTCGAAGAAAAACTTTCGACTGAAAAGGCAACTTTGGTAAGGCTTCAGAATAATTGGGAAAATGGTCAAGCTGAAGTTCAGGAAATGTTTGGCGATCGACCTGAAACGATACGACGAGGTGTTATCGTAGAAGATATGATCAATAATTTAAACAAGCGAATATTGTCTTACGGAAAATACGATCTTGATAAGATTCAGCGAGAGCTGAAACTGCTTACTGATCGAATTAACGCACATCGCGAAAGTATGAGGGAGACTGAGCAGACATTGATTGGCCTGGAGGCAGCAAAATCCGGAAGAAAAGCCAAGTTGGTGAACACGAAAAAATACATGAAGGAATATGCCAAATATCACTTCATCAACTTCTTAAAATGTCGAAATTTTCAGGTAAGTTATTTTGCTATTTTTCTAATTGCTGATTTATAACGTAATTTTTAATTTACAGGGGAATATGGATATTAATTACGATTCTCAGTCTCTGGAATTGTGTGTGATGCCACATTCGGGCGTAGCTGGAGTAACAGCAACTACAAATTTGTCAGGAGGAGAACGATCGTTCTCAACTGTTGCATTTCTGTACGCTTTGTGGAAAGCGTTGGATTTTCCGTTCTATATTCTAGATGAATTCGATGTGTACATGGTACGTTGTCTGTGGACATTGTCTCAATATGAAATAATTGATTTTTGCTTGTTTAGGATTCACAAAATCGAAATATGGTCATCAAGATTTTGATCGACCATGCCAAAAAGAATAAAGAAGTACAATACGTTTTCCTCACGCCTCAGGATATTTCGTTTATCAAGGATGCTCAAGTTGCTATTCATAGGTAATTAAAACCTTATCTTTTCATAATTCAGTATACTAAATAATTTCCGTTTTAGATTGGAGGATCCTGAACGACGTGCCTTAACTCAATGAGTGACTTCACAATGATAATAGTCTATAAACTATTTATTTAAAGATCTACGAAATACGTTGTTTGATAATATTGTTTTGTTGTTTCTAAGGGAATAAATATGTTCTAAATAATTTCACTTTCTGCTTGTATTTTGGTTTTATTTTCAGAATTTCGATTTGGCGATTTCAATCTTGATATTAAAATCTTCAATAAAACTCATTTTGACAATTATTATCATCTATTATTGTATTTATATATTATACTCTCCTACAATCATTTAATTACTGAACATAACTAATAATAATAACGTGAAATGTTTTTCGTCTTAGTTCCTTAATTTCATTAACTTTTTTTGAATCATTCGGTTCAACATTGCTATGATATTACATACAAGTAACAACAATCAATCAGCATCATATCTATAATATAAAGTGGAATAAAGACTCTGATGAGCACTTGCAACAATGATATAGATACTACTCTCAACTCAGTAATTATGTACACCATTCAAAGAAACAATGCGGGGCGGGCTTATTTTATGTACAATTAATGATCCTCGTTTATTATTAGTTATTATTCATCGTATTTGGAATACTGCCTATATTTGTCTGCATTTTCAATGGACGAACAATCAAATAAAATCTTGTAGACTATATCAATAGCGCTTCTTTGTTTATACAACTGTACAAATTGTACCCAGCTTATTTAATTAAAATTGATCAAATATCATATTTTGTGTGTTATGTGACTCTCAGTTTGTGTTCCATATGCAATTTTTACTGCAACTAAAGTTAAAACAATTGCGCTTGAATAGATTTTTTGCTTAAAATCAGTGAACGATAACTGAACTAGTTAACAAACAAACAAGGTGGGTCCGCGGTTTTTGCAATTTACTTAGGGTTTAACGTCGATCATGTCCACGTTTATTTTATAGTAGACGTATGGATAGTACTCAGATTGTCCAAAGCCTAATCCCGGAATGTCGACGCTCTGTAAAATCGAAAAAATTGCAATTTCGTTTTTGTGCTTTGACGAAAATCAATCAAGTGACTTACATCAATATTACCGCCACCTTGCAGTGCGCTGCTATCTAAGTGGCCGTATAATTGATTCAACACCTCCCTTAATCTCTTTGTCGTCTTCTTATTGGGGTGGATTAAAATTGCCTGGAAGTTTACAGGCAAGCCATATCTACAAGAAAAGTTTTGTAAATTATAAATACAACAACGATTTGTCGTATCAAACCTTAATACGGATTCCACAAATACTCTCAGAGCTTTTACGTGGATCCAAGCACAGAAACATTCGCTAAAGTTGACTTTCAACCATCTGACCAATGGTCCCTAAAAAATTTTAAAAATTTTTAGAAACGAGTAAACGATTTCAATATTTTTTAAAAGGTAGGATTTTAAAGTATTCTATCAAGCAAACTTTGGAGTACTACTTACGAATTGCTTCTTTTTGTCGGTAACCAACTTGGTAATCTCATTCTTTCCGGCTGCCAACTCCTCCTCGTTGTAGGTGAACTCGCGCACGATGAATTTCTTCTCCCTCGCATGCAGCTTGAACTCTTCAGCGACCTTCTTGAACAACGACACGGTGAAAAGCCCATATTCAGCGTCCTGAATGATTAGCTGCGTCGAACGTGGCACGATCATATCGGTCAGCTTCTCATAATGAACGTACCAATCGTTGAAACCGGCCCTTGAGTCAATCGAATACAATTAGAACGAATTAATTCGTGCAAATTGATGCTGCATACTTAGGAACAATGACGAGCAGGGTGGTAAGATACTCCGAGTCTAGAATGAAGTGCTCCTTTTTCACCAGGTCAGCCAAATTGCGTGTAAGCAAGCTACCACTAAAATAATTTTCAATTGTTAGTCATAATTACAAGAAAGTATCAAAAGTCTTACGTTTGTTTCTTCTCCAGGCTCTGGAGGCTGCCCTTCAAATTGTTGTAAGACGTGCTCTTCGTCTTAAGATCGGCATCAATCTGACCAACTTGCTTACTGATGATGTCAGCGATGTTCTTCAGGCTCTGCTTAATCGGATACTTCGCAATGTCCCACTGGAATCGCGTGATGTAGCTGGGCAAATCACCTGCAAAAGTACGAAACTATAAGTAATCTGTTTAATTAGACTAATAGAACTTTGTGGTGACAAATAGAAATTGAAAATTTGTGGTTGTTTTAATCAAAAGGTAGAAAAGTAGAGTAAAGATAGTGATTACAACATTGACGAGGGTTGTAATGCCAGAAACAAATCGAAATCAAAAACTCAAGAAAGAAACGAACACTTGAAAACGTAAACGCTACTAAGAGAAGCCTGGTGAGAGGTGGTGGTGGCTAACACTGGCACAACAGTGGACAGTGCAACAGCCACTGACCTAGCCCCAAGCGAAGCGACCCGCCATGGCTCTTTCTATGCGCCGCATTCGAATTGCAATCGTTCTCGCTACGAATTGCATTGTGATTGTTCAAGCTAGCGTTCAGCAACGGCGTGGCGTTGCCGTTCTCCTCGATGGGCGGCTGGCCCTCATCGCCGTCGCTGCCACTGCCAGCGCTCGTGCTGGCGGCGTTATTGTTATCGAGATCGGAGTCGTCGGACGCGTCTTCGAGGGATTCTCCTGCGGCGAGATGCGCCTTGCTACAGGAAGGACTAGGATCAGGCGGCCGGCCATGCCTGCCTCCCACCAGACACTCATCGCAGGGGATTTTCAGCCACTTCGCGTGGATGCGGCGTCGTCGGCGCTGCCTCGGCGTCGCTGCGCTCTCCGGCTCCGCCGTGTGATGGTGGCCGTTGAAATCGCTCACCATCGCCTGCGATGGCACTTCGTTGGAGCGCTCTTTCTCGGCTGTGGAGCGCCGTCCGCATCGGCGCAACGACAGCCTGGGCATTGTCATACGCCTGCCGCGGCCCTCTGCTCTCATAATTACAGCATGTTACATCCGGCCGGCATGCTCCTCAATACTCGAATGTACGAAATTGAGCAACACAACCTGAATGCGGGATATCGCCTATTCTACAGCCGTCCGTGCTACTTACTGTTGTTGGCCATGAGATTCTCATGCAACTTGTCGCGCTGGTCCTCCAGCACCTCGCCGAGGTAGGCGGCCACCTTGCGTGTGATCTGCTCCACGAAGCCATCGAGTTTACCCAGGTCGTCTGAGAGACCCACCAACTGATCCAATGTACCCACCTAAAAAGTATCCAATAAGAACTTGCAACTCTTTTATATGATGACAAAAATTACCTTCAAATCAGGAATCTGGAACTTGTAGTTCACTGACAAGTTGTTCTGCTTGCTGGTGGCATTGTTCATTGACTCCCATGTCTGCTGGCAAGTCTTATCGCCAGGGGCAGAAATGAGCCAGTACTCTGTCATTTTGATCTGAAAACACCACACACAAATAAGTAAACTAATAGGCTGCTAAAATCAATATAAATTGTTCCATATTTGTAACACCTCACTAAGATTCCAATATGATCAATTCCCCATTATTAATATTTAATCAATCAATATCTAGTTTACTAAATCTGTGATCATATGACTTCTGACTGAGCATTGTGCCAATGCATTATCTATGGTTATCAACTCTCTAAGACATCCTAATCGAGGGAATAGGCCGTCTATCGTCGATTGGAACCTTCATGCAACTGAAAACACTTCTCACCCTTGCTGGCAAAACGCTTTTCCAGTTGTAATTGCCTAATGAATAAAACAACACCAGTCACAAGTCACAAGCACGAGTCGACCACCGATCGGAATCAATGAGTTAAAATTAGAACACGCAATTGCGTTAATTGTTTAAATACCACCACGATTAATATGAATGAGGTATCGAAATATGGAATATTTGTAGTCAGGGTGGAATGGGTCTGTCGAAGTAGTTCAAGGTAAATACGGTTCGGTTGGACCCCCAAAACAAATCGATAATTTTTGATCGTCGACTCGTTGTCAAGCATGGGTACTCCAAAATGGATCTGGGTGATGTGGGACACTTAATTGTTTTTACTTACGTCGTAATTTCGTGGTGGAAACGTTGAAATTCAGCTAAAACAACCCTCAACCACTCCCCAGACGACAGCTGATCATTACTGGCCTCAAATTCACGTGATAATATCATATGACATCTAGCGCCATCATGTGATTTTACTCCTTTTAAAGTGGGAGGCCGACAATGCAGTTATTTAAATAAGTACACTTATAAACATACGTTTTTTATTGATATTTTAAACTATTTGTTAACTGTATCATTGGATTGCTAATAAAAATAAGGTTATGGTACATTTTAAATCACAACCCTTTAATATAGGCAACCGCACAATTGGTGTCATGTTACAGAATGCCGCGAGATGGCAGCATGTATTCTACTTGAAAGTTATTTAGAATTAAATTCATGGATATTTATTAACTAAATGTTTAAACAGTAATTATTCGCGTTCATTACGACTTGGTTTGCCATAGTCTTGGAAATAGAGTTAGTATTTACCTCTGGCATCGTAAAATTTCAAGACTTAATGAATCTGATAAGAAAATAATGAAGAAATTGCAAATCTGCGATTTGTTTGTTGCTCGTTCCGTCGGAAAGTGACTAAAACTAGCAATAAATCTAATGAAAATATGCATACAGGCAACTAGATGAGGCCATTTGTTCGGCCCAACCAACAGAACGACCAGAAGCCCTTGCTTATTGTATTATAGATATAAAGGTGTGGCGATAATGGTAACATCATTATGATAACGTTCAGCGATTACGCGTTTACTTCTATTTTGAGCCGCTCCCCCAAAATACAGGCATTCGTTTTCGTGTTCGATTCACGATGGCGATTGCGTTGAACTTTGATGCCCTTTGATTCGCGTCCAATTAACCATTGGCTCAAGTTCAATCAGAATGTTTTGAAATTGAAATGGATTCTCTTTCAGCCAACCGTATCTGCTTGATGTGATGCGCTCAATGCATTCACACTAAGCACTAAATATGTGATGTGTAATGATGGATTACCCACTAGAATGGCATTTTTATTGTCGGTAAATTGTTAGAAAAGCCTCATATGTGGTCGGCGACGACATCAAATGGGTTGGATAGCCGTTTGGTCTTCTCGGCCCGCTCGATGATAATAATACGTTGCTAATTATTAATTATCGGTTACTTGCGATATGTTGTTGAAGGTGCGCCCATCAGTGAGTGACAAGGACGTTGGTTCCCTGGACGTTGATGCCGTTTTGATGGGCATATCGTCAACAGTTAACAACTATTTATGGGTTTAGATTGTAGAAGTTTCGTTTTTGCAGTTTTCTGGATTCTTACTGATGTCCAAAAAATCATCAACTTTTCTCTAAATAATCCATATTCAATAGGGGTTTAAGATGTGCAAGTTACTCTCATATTACTCTCATATTTCGATGTTGAAATATTTCAAATAATGAACTCATGTTTTTAGATGCATTGTCAAATATTTCTGGCAAGATTTCTTATCATAGAATTCATGCTAAGTTACATAACTTTAAAGTTAGTTTGAAATGTTCTTAAAGAAAATTTCCAAATTTAGAGTAAAATATACTGTGAGAAAAATCAATCAAAGTATATTGTCTATGGTAACAACTGAAAGAAAATAACAAAGTTCTAATATGCATATAAAAACATGTAGAAATTATGATCACCTCAAGAAAAGTAGCATTCAAGGTAATAAAATGTAAATTTCAATGCATCAAACAATTTCTTTGTCTATTCTTGAAAGACTTCCAAAGTATAATTGTAAAAACATAATCGAATATAATTGGACGACATAAATTCATATTTATATCTTGTTGGAGAGGCCAGCCACATGTAACCATTCTCAAAAAGGAGTTATACCTGAGGAAATACCTTCTTTAGAGCAAAGTTGACGTGAAGTGTTGGCGTATACCTTTTACCTCTTTTCTTGATATATTTAACCTTACATACACATAGCTGGATGCTCACATTATTGTTGCGGTTACGAACTAATCTCTCTCAACATTATACACTGTACCACAACGAGGAAGGCCCTTTAGGGCATCAACCAATATAAAATACATTTTTAATGCAGCTCCGACAAGAAATGACTCGAATGATAAATCATGTTTGATTTATAATTAACAATCGACTTGTACAACAATGCGCAATATATAACCGTGGATAACATTTAAGATTTTTACACTCTGAGATTTTTTCTCAATGAACATGTCTGGAAAATTTAAATTTTTATGAATATTTAAACGTTATCATTAGGAGATTACATGAATGTGGTTTTAATTCCAATGTTTTTACGTTTATTACTCTGATTACAATTAGTATTAGCTGGCGTTTGCATAATTGCTCAGTGTATATAGTGCATTTTCTGCAAATTGCGCGTGCAATTAATTTATCATTGCACTAAGGTCTTATGGCTGAGATTCCATGTCAGAATTGTGTGCGCATTTTGCAATTTATATGCAATGGTAAGAAGCAAGCAGTCAGCTAATCTTTTTGATCAATTATATGCGCATTAATTACGGTTATTACCGGTATTTTTGTTTACTTAATTCACATGTTACATTATGAAGATACAACAATTGTAAATCATCTGAGTGATGAACTCAACAAGAATGGCGATTATACATCTTCATACTTGTAACTTTGTATATTTTATATTAATACTTCCTCATTAGATATAGGCAAATTCACTTCTTTTAATTTTGGTCATTTTGAAATATAGGTTTAACAATAACCAAACAGAAGTAAAAACTTTGGACTGAACTGAAGATATCTTCATTTCTTCGAAATTTTATCCTGTATCTTAATATGTTATCAGCCTTCTTATACATTCAATTGGTTTGAAGATATGGAAGATTAATTTGATGTAGGGTCACAACTATCTAAAAGTTGTGACTCTTTTTAGATAATTTACCATCATTGTATCTACAAGACATCAAGCTCTTTCATAGTCAAATTGGAAGGTTATTTCAATGCTTCCCTTCCAATTTTTGGTATTCTTTGAAATGTGGATCCAACGATAAGCAAGTAAGGATAACTTTGTACTGAACAGTAGGCATCCAACTCTTTGACCATTGCAACCAGGGGCACGTTCTTTT
>JARJDZ010002274.1:0-23026 GCA_030264555.1 Aleochara sp. GC000083 | reverse complement strand
TACACTATATAGTGTTCACTATGTACCAATGCCCTTACACTTTATAATGGGCGCTATACACCATTCCCTTCCACTATATTCTATTCACTATGCACGGCACAATATTCAGTTTAAAGTATTCTCTTCACAATTAACTATGCACTATATCGGTGGTACCCAACCTGTCGCTGCACAACTTTAACGTTTTCAAAATTTGGCGGCCCATGAAGAAACTGATGACTATATAAGATTTATCAAATTTAGCGGCACATTTTTTAAATTTCGCGACCACAAATTTGCCGCGGCACAGAGGTTGAGAATCACTGTTCTAAGGTGAAGTTAACTAGAGAGAGCTGAGGATTCTTAGACAGTATCTGCCATAGGGCCCTATAGGAAGATTAAGTCAAGGTAAGGAACCTAATCTAAGGTATAACTTAGGATACCATCAAAAAAGTTGCTGTTGTGCCAAATTTGCAAAATTTGAAAGTCTGGGTTGAACTACTTCAAGAAGGTTTTTCATGATTCTAGATCTGACCCGTAGCAACAAAACAATTGGATGGCCGCCCCCGGGCGTATTTCACATGCCGCCCGCGCCAAATAATAAATGACCTTTCAAAACGTATTTAAATGCAAAAGTGTGCGGCTCTCTGCTGTTTTGTTTTGTTCTGTGAGCGCATGTCACGTCACGAACGAACGAACAAACGAACGCCACTGCACGCGGTAAGCGGCACGATTAAACGGGAAAAATATGATTCATTACGATGGCTGCACTGCCATGGCGAATAATAATCATAAAAAACGCGACCGGAATGGTCTCTATACCATCCCAACGCCATACAACTATCAGTTGCCCTTCTGCTTCACATTTCGCCTCCATTTTTCAACTCCATTTTTTTGCTCTCGAACAGTAAGGTAGTGCAACAGATAATTACAGCAAGGTTAATCACTGATTAAGAACCTTGTAAGCGGCGCTGAGCGCAAATTGAAAAATTACTTAAGTTCAGCGTTTACTTAAGTAATTAATACGTAAATGCGCGAATAAATCCGCCCATTTACAGCGTATTAATCACTTAATTTCTTATTAAGCTGCAGCCTACATGGGATGCATCCCAGGTCGTAATTTACTCCGCCCACTCTGATCGCTTCTTGTTAATGCACAAAATGTGCGCAGAAATGACTCATCGAATATATTCCGCCATTACGTTATCGATCCGTCTTCGGGAGATTGGCACGCTTCTAGTTGTTAGCAGTTGGTATCTTTGGAAAAATTTGATGAAATTCCATCCAAGGGAAGCGCGCGTTTGATGATTTTAATTTAATTTCTTATTAAGTGCGCTGCGTTCTTATGTCCTTTACGTTTCTGGCATGAAATTGGCTCCCTCCATCAAACTGCCAACCGGCAGAAGGACGATGAATGCAATAAATACGACGGCGGCAGCGAATTAACATTAATTAGTATGAAATTGTATGCGAGGTTCTCACAGGACATAGGGGGCGCCTTGTACGCACCTCATGCTCGTTTGCTTGTTTATTGCGTTTGCCATCGCAGAAATTGTTCATTTATAAAATTCCTTCGTAGGCAGCTTCGGTCTCTTGGTTAATTTCATTATGAAATAACTTCAAAATTACACATTTTATTCCATTGCCCTTGAAACCCAGCGCTAGATGTTTTGCTGTTCATGGTGTACCATCGTGAATGTAGGGTGTACTTCATCGATTTTACTTTGTTAACCGATTGATTGGTATATCAATCAGATAAAACGATAATTACAAAACGTTTCATACAGGAAAACAAAAGAAACGCCGATCACTTCACTGATGGTATCTTCTTGTTGGAGTGGATGGCAACAAGTGGCCTCCAACAATGCAAATACGTTTCGATCGCTGCATGCAGCAGGAAGCATCGAAGACGTTGATGGTCGTTTGACGGTAGCGCACTTGGTTTCAGTGAAGAAGTGAAGAGTCCATCCAGCTATTACCTACCGGTTAATTAGCCCAATGGGCGATTATCTAATGAAGAAGCAGGCGAACAAGAAGGTGTAATGGGCAATTCACCTTCAACACTCGCCTCGTTTCACAACTTTTTATCGGTTTAATAACAAAGTGTGATGGGAATTGTTATCGAAACATTTTTTTCGCGTTTTTTTGTATTTAAAGAGGAGTTGTTTGATGGTAACACATCATAATTATGATTTTCATTAGATAAATGTTTATTATTGATTTGGGATAAGGCTAATTATAATGTGGTTCTTCAATTTACCGTTTTAATAACATTTATAATAAGGAAAAATTTTGAATTAGAAAAGTTTTTAATCAAAATCTGATTAATTTTTAAATTTTAAATTTTTTTTAAGTAAAATTTTTGTAAAATAATCAGAATTTTGTGTGATCTTCTGGTATGGAATTGATTTTTTATTGAAAAGAAAAAAGATAAGATCAATTCCATTAATTGCCAGCTTATCGCATTACAATGTTTGAATATCCAGTATGTTAATTATCCAATAATCGATAAAATACCAAGCAGACTCTGCACGCAACATCGAAAAATCTCATCAGATGTTTAAAACATTACCAAACGCAGTTTAGTTGGTAATAATGTCAAGATGTGTTTGCCGAGCGGCGATCGCATCGCATTTTCTCAGCGATGACATCGTCGCCGAAACGAAACGAAATGGAAATCAAAGAGAGACGCACGGCCGACTGCATCCATTGGGCAGCGCCACCGCGTCGAATGCTGCTGCGTGATAGACTAATCCGAAGAGATGCTAGTGTTAAGTCGACTTTGCTGCAGCGAGGTACCGACCGGCTCCGAGTGCGCCGGCGCAAGTGGTTTAGACGTCCGCGTGCGCGCTCTGCTCTTGTTTACGTCCGCCGCGCGAGCCGAACAAATCGCTCGGCAACGAGCGCGTAGCAATCATAACATTTGATTAGAAGAGTGTGCGCGTCGTCGTTCAGGTAGTTCCGTCATGCGGCTCTCACGCCTCTTATCACTTCTTTTGCTCGTGTACAGTGCGTCGGTGTTCTCAGTGACCGGAAGTAATGTGACAATTAGTGACAACAACCTGCTGCGTCGCCGCCACGCAATTATTTACGCGCCGTATTGCAGGTACGATCAGGATGTGATCGGTAATGATGATTTGCTCGCGCGTGCCATCCGAAACGCTGACTTTGTTTTCTCCGGCAAGGTGAGCAGTGAGATTCGGCGCGCTACTGATAACGATACACTGTTATTGTTTAGTATTATGGTGAAGAGACACTTCAAGCATCCGGATGTGCTCGAGAATCGAGAGATTTTGCGTGTGGCGAAAGTTCTACGAGATGGCGAAGGTGTTCAGTGTCGGCAAGTTGTGCGATTTCGGTACACCGCGATTTTTATTGGCAAAAGACCTGACGTTCATGGAGTCGATGATGTGGATGTTATCCTGGCCATCAGTCCTGTTCCGATTACTCTGGGCAATTTGGATCGAGTCAATGCAGCAACTGCAGGTAAAATCACATTTTTCATTTTCAATAAACATTTCATTAGGAACTTTTTCGATGACCCTAAAAATAAAAGTTAGCCTTATTTTAATGGTGTTCAAACTCGTAGATCATTAATAACAAGGAATGGTTCCGGGGAAAACCAAAATATAAACTTTGCATTGAATTTGCCTGCGAACTAAACCATAAACTATGGGGCAGATTGAGTGAATATTGGAATGTATTTAATCGAATCAACGCAGCTCGGCCGCGCAAATCCCATTTTGTTACTAGATTTACTTGCCATCCGCCCCCGATATATTTGCCACCCGCTCAATATCGTTCACATTTGCAAGCAAACCGAGTGCTGGCTGCAAAACAGAATCAACAAAATGGAGCAAATCAAACACAGATAGTTGCAAATAAATCCGGAGTGAAAATGTATTGCCTAAAAACGTGCGCAAAAATCGATTACAATTATTTAATTTCCATTGGAAACAAGTAATTGTAAAATCCTATAATTCCAGATAAATTTTCGACTAATTCATTGAGAAGCCAAAAAGGTTGTTGATGCTTCATGCAGGAAATAATTTTAATTAGTTGGTATTGTAATTCAAACGAACTGAATTTAAAGTAGTTTGTATGTCAACCCATTGAAATTTTCTAGACGATCAAGCTTTATATTTAGAATAAAAGTATGCTGACTATGGAAAACTCGAGGAAACTATAAAAACTTCATTTTTTTCTTGCAATTGTAAACGAAACCTTTATTGCGTGAGAAGTGACTGGTTTATGATCACCCAACAAATGAGCGCATAATTAGTAAATTATTTTTGGAACGTATTTTTCAACGTATTATTCTGATTACAATTTGTGTGTGGAATTACCTCCTTTTGTATAAACATACAAGCTGTTATCGTTAAAAATAAATACATTAAATGTTACACACAAAAACCAAACAAACAAAAATATGAAACAAAAATATCGAAATTTTACTGATTCACTGACCATTTAGGCATGGGCCAATGTAATTCGGTTATTAACGTTTGATTTGGCAAACTAACGAACAATACTTTCAGTTTGCTATAGAGTTTTCGAGCGAGTTGAGCAACGAAATTGAAAAAGTTTTTACACAAAAATGAACACACAATTCGCACCCAATTATTGATTCCACTTCATTCCATAAAATATTTTGTATTTTAAACACGAATAATTTGTTTTTGAATTCGACTGATTTGAATTATCACTAGGAATTCAATAAAAAGTTAATTAAAATATGTAAAAACAAACAACGAAGCGTAATGAATTGATTTGTTGGATTAATCCCAGGGATTGATCAAATGGAATCGACTTTTAGGGGGATGAAAGCCCCCAGTGCAGCCCCCTCACTGGGGAGATAAGCATAATGCCAAATTGAAAACGTCAACGCCGAATGAAATTGTAATTAATTGCGTATAATAGAGTTTCGATTACGTCCAGGGAGTTTTCATTTGCAGGATATAAAAATCTCATTTCCTGTCAACAAATTGTAGAGTTTTTCTGACGGGGCTTGCTTCAAACCGGAAAAATCAAGTGTAAAATTCAAAATATTGATTTCCGTTTATCGTCAAACTTTTGTCCCAAGATGACGACGTTTTCGTCCTGTTGTCTGCTCGTAAAATGAGGGCAATGAAATTATTTGTCACTAACAATGCTAAATTACTTGTGTTGTTGTTGTAATTTGGAAGGACAACGGGAGCGGAATGCTTGACGTAAACGTACGACCCAGGTTCGAATAAGGACAAACTGCGACCGGAAATGTACGCAGGACGAAGGACAAGAATGGATTGCAACGATGGGAAATTTTAGTTCGGCCGACTCGGGAGGACTTCCCTTGGGACGGTGATGTAGCACATTTGTCAGGAAAATAATGGATTTTACTTCTTATCCATTGCGCTCATCAAATATTTAAAATGTCATACAAATGGCCGCCATCTTTAGGATTATTTCACTCGTGCAATGTCTCGCATTTTCCACCTGATATATACGACTCATATGAAAGTAAGAAAAAAATTCATTTTTTGCATCCCATTTACAATTTATTAACAACCCATTAAGAAAAATGTGCAAAATGTATTCCATGCGTAAATCGTGTAATTAATTCTGAAATATTCATTGAAACTGATGTTATGTGAATAAAACAGTCCTGCTAAATAAACAGGACAAATATTAGCAAATATTTAGAAATTCGCGTTGATTTCAAATTGAATACAAACAAATTTTGATTGGTTGCGTAGGATGAAATTTTTATAAAAAAAATCGGTTAATTTTTTTAAGTTGTAAAAAAGTAGATTCCTTAAAATTGAAGATGCTACAACTTGGAAAATATATATTTTATAGCAACAAATTGCAATGAAATACAATAATATCGAGGTTGTAAAGTTGTCATGTGGATCGAGAAGCGATACAATGATCGCAGGTTATAGAGTTGCAACCGAACAACAACTGCACGTAAATAATAAAAATTCCTGAATGTTCACCCTATAAATATTGCATTTTTACGAGAAGTACGCGACGTAAACGATGAAATATCAAAATGAGGTGTCAACTCGACACCAATAATTGGTTCCCTTGCAAATTCAAAATATTTTTTTCTCAGGAAAATCGATAAAGTCAATAAAATTTATTGTCCGCCAAATTGCACGAATAAAATGAAGATGAAATTTTGCATGGAACTCTCTGATAAATTGATCTGAATCGATATTCTGTCCCACATCCTCGGAAATTCCATTAATTGGCATTTAAAACTGTGCAATTGATTGTTCTGGATTTTATAGCTCCAATTTCTGAAATTGAAATGAAACGTACTGCAATTTGGAGTCAATTTCACCTTTTATTACATGTCACATGCCGCTGTGGACCATATGGTCTCATTAGCCAAGTCATTCGGTTGCTATTGGTTACCAACAGGTGGGTAGGTTGTCAGGTATTTGTTGCTATTTGTACGTTGCAATTTCAAATTGTCGCCATTATTGTTGGCATTTTGTCGTTTGATTGTTTACTTGGTGCCACTTTCATTCCAAGCGACTTGCGTAATCTTTTCATTATTGCATCCACTGGTTGAATATTGTTTTTTAAACAATAAAAAGGAAGGATAATTCATTAGAAAACTAAATGTGAATCATCGTGAGTGAGAACAGAAATGAAATGGAAATACTCCAGTGGTAACAGAAAATAGAAAAAAAGGAAAAGGGACTGGAACTTCTTGTAACGCAAGGATAACAGTTATATGTATGGCGCTGTGGAAGGATAATTGGTTCGGGATCTCTCTGGAAGCACCGATAGTAATCGTATAATTGGAAGCTAATTCAGCTGAAAAACCTCTTAGAGACATTTTCGTCCTGTCTTCCATTCAAGTTTATGTTAACATGTTCACGTTCTTTCGGTGTACAAATCCTGAATGTCTTCGAACAATGTTTTCGGTTTCAATTTCTTTGTTTTTCTGAATATTTTTTACTCAACACATTCAAATAAAAGTTTTTCGAAGTTTTCAATCTGTATAACTAACAAAAAATTTATAACAAATTCAGAAATCCTGGACAGACCAAATGAATAACTCATTATCCTTCAGATGAAGAGTTGTACCTCTCCGAAAAATTTGAAAAAAACAGAGAATTTTTATGGATTATATTCAATATCAGGATGTAGGCAGACATTGGATGCATGATACCATCTGTCATTTACTCCTTGAATTGCAGAATAGTAATTAGAATCGCATGAAGCGAATAAAAGGTGCGACCGCCATGCAGACACGATGACGTCGCCCATCGGGACGCCCATGAGATGACAATGCATCACTTGAGTAATGTTGACTTAAGAATGACCACACCAGACAAAATTGCAAGCGCGCACAAAACCAGCGAAACAAATGAAACGGGCGAGGAGCAGCAAAGCAAAATTACATGTTTGGTCTGGAATTTATTGCAGTAACGAAATCAATAACTGATATATTAGCAGCGACCGATGTGAATGCGGTTGTAGATGGCGCAGCCATCAATACTTCATAGCCGGACGACAAGAAGGACCATTCGCAAAAATAAGACGAAGACGAAGAAACTATTAGTTGGAGACGCATTAAATGATATTTATAGCTCATAACATTTTGTTACTGTATTCGTATGCTTTTGTTGATCATTTTTGCTTCGCTTTTTATCATCGTCGATAAGTTGCAAAAATCGACGCAGACGCGATGGGAAAACGATGAACACTTTATTTGAGCGCCGATCGTTAATCATAGATCATCGATCGATGGATCGACGGATCGATGCGCTTAAACGGTTATTACCCATTGGTCGCACAGTGTCGATAATTAATTAAAATAATTAATTGGCCGACACGCCAACTCTTCGTTGCAACTATGTAATTATACGCTAATTGCAACATCGGCAACAACGCTCCAAGAACAACAGCAACAAAATGTTGCTTCGGGAATAATTGACTTGGATTAGCATACATAATTACAATCGATCGAGCTTTTCTCCTTCATTTTTCATAAATCTATAATTTATAATTACCAATACTTTGATGCTGATTTCCAATTCTTAAGGATGGTAATTTCAGAGATTAAATCAGTAACTCCATTTCGTGGCAGATGACATTTGGTATTGCAGAAATACTTGGAATATTGTATAGCATGAGTAAGTGATGCGTTTCATGCTTGTTTGAATTTATGTGCTTGGTACGAGCGTAACAAATCGTGTGCATATCGCTTATAAATGCAAATTATCCGCGGTGTTCACTGAACTAATATATTATCAGTTCCATTTTTATCCTTTTTATGATATCCAACTCTGGGAGCAAAATTTACTACTGAATACAACAACGTAAAGAAAAGTTTACATTTTGCCAATTTGGAAAAGCAAAAAAGATAATATTTTGAATAAAGTACGCAAGGAAAGACCAAAAAGACGATTTATAAATAAAATACTATTAAGTCGAATGTCGTCATGTTGATACGCTCTCCTTGGGCCATATTTTATCGGCCATCATCATCCGATCAGAAAATTACCAGACGAGCCCTCATCGCTGAAGCCCAGCCACAAAGCACTGTACAAAATGGAGCGTATCAAAGAGATGAAATATGGAAATTTTAATAATAACCTGCATACAATATACAACATGTATGGGAAGCATACGAACACAAAAATCTTCTTATTTAAATGCACGTCTCTTCGACCGAGACAACGCGTAAACATGCGGACGACAAGATGAGGACAACTTTTGTGTGCCTATCGGTAAGGGGACATAATAGGATCAAGATCAGGATCGCGATCATGAGTTTCCTTTCTTCGCCTTTTTTGTTGCTTTAGAAGGATTTGTACATAAAGCGTGCACCGCAAAGTAGTCAGCAGAAAAATATCCCAATATACAGGGCTTTTATTGAAAATATACATGCAGAAATTAGAATGACACACTATTTCAATTTTGCTTTTCTCAATCATTTGACTGCGTAAAACGTCTAAACGCCTTAACCGATTAAATACTAAATAGCCTAGACGGATAGTATTTTTTACGAGGAGCTAAAATATTTTTTTTTTGGCATCCTAGCTCAACTAGAACAAAAGTTATAGCCTTTTGAAGTTGGTAGTTTTTTAAAAAAGCACCCAGGCGGACACCTGGCAAAACCAGGTGGTAGGGCACGTGGCAGGACAGGTGGTAGGGCACGTGGGAGGACAGGTGGTAAAACCACATGACAGGACACGTGGAAAAACCACGTGGCATGACACGTGGCAAAATCCACGTGGCATGACACGTGGCAAAAACCACGTGGCATGACACGTGGGAAAATCCACGTGGCAAGACACGTGGCAAAATCCACGTGGCATGACACGTGGCAAAAACCACGTGGCATGACACGTGGCAAAACCACGTGGCATGACACGTGGCGAAAACCACGTGGCATGACACGTGGCGAAAACCACGTGGCATGACACGTGGCAAAAACCACGTGGCATGACACGTGGCAAAAACCACGTGGCATGACACGTGGCAAAAACCACGTGGCTTGACACGTGGCAAAAACCACGTGGCATGACACGTGGCAAAATCCACGTGGCTTGACACGTGGCAAAAACCAGGTGGCAAAAACCACGTGGCATGACACGTGGCAAAATCCACGTGGCATGAGACGTGGCTAAAACCACGTGGCGTGACACGTGGCAAAAACCACGTGGCATGACACGTGGCAAAATCCACGTGGCATGACACGTGACAAAATCCACGTGGCATGACACGTGGCAAAGCCACGTGGTAGGGCATTTGGCAGAACCACGTGGCACGAACCCTGGCAAAAGCCACGAGACGTGACACGTAGCAAAATCGCTTGGCAGGACACCTGGCAAACTCACGTGGTGGTTCAGAGGACCCTATGGTCTATGGTTGTAGGAGGACACATGTGGATCAGAGGATACCTGTGTGTTCGAGGAAACCTAAAGGTTACAGGACCACACGTGGCAAAACCACGTGAAAGGACATGTGGCAAAACCACGTGGCAAGTCACCTGGCAAAACCACGTGGTGGTTCAGAGGACCCAGTGAATCGGAGGACACGTGGCCCATGGTTGTAAGAGGATACGGGTGGATCAGAGGACACATGTGCATTCCAGGAGACCTAAATTTTACAGGACCACACGTGGCAAAACCACGTTACAGGACATCTGGCAAAACCACGTGGCAAGGCACCTGGCAAAACCACGTGGCATGACACTTAGCCAAATAGCGTGGCAGGACACCTGGCAAACTCACTTGATAAGAATACGTGTGGGTCAGAAGACCCTATGGAATTTCATTTTGAAAAATTTGCTGAAATAACTAGAAAAACTTGTTGAATCCAGAATGTAATTAATGCCTTGCTGTCATTAATTAAATGAACTTCAAGGATCATTGAAAATGGATGTATCAATGAAAAAGATCATTAAATGTCGAAACGAATGCACCCATTTATTCAGGCTATACATTTAAATATTTAAATAATTAAATATGCAATTTACCTCGCATAAATCATCAGCTAATTAATTGACTTTATTGTTTTTTGTTGTTACAGGTGAGTGCTCATCAGTTTTCATGGAGCTGCGAATCAATCATGCATCAAGCAGCGTCAACTAAAGTTGTAAACACGTGAGTACACCTAAGACAATTATCGATGAAATCGGATTTTATGATTCTCATTGAAGAAGTTGATCAAACCCAGAAAACTTTCCTAAATAAGTAGAGAACAAAAAAGTTGACAAAGAGGAACGAAAAATCAAGATACAGATGCGACTCGAAATGATTTACATATCAAAACGCGTCTTCATTCGGGATTTTATTCATTTCATTTGAAAGAACAAGTTGCCCATGGAGATGTTACTATGGTGAATAAATAAAATTGTGCATCAGTGTGACATTGCATCATTTGTCATCGCATAATTTTAAGCACCATGGGGAAGATTCATTTGTTACCCATAATGGCATCGCATTCGTATTGTTTTTGTTGGGTTGTGACGTTTTTCGTTTATTTGGCTTCCAACACGTATGAAGACGTGATATTCTTCTCGGCTACCATGAAGATAAAACCGACAGCAGCAATATCCATAAATGTATGAAAATATTCATTTAAAATGCATCGTCATTATTATTAGATCCAATCTTACGCATATCTAATGAAATGCCATCATATGAGGATGTTGGTTGCTAGGGCAAAATTTGATGTAAGAAAATGCGAAATTTCGTATTCATAAGCCGTGCGCTTTTATTATATGCGCGCGTAGCAGAAGATATATTCAATTATTTTGTAATTTAAAACTTAATGAAATTCATAGATTTTTGGATTTTTTTCGTATAGTTTCGTTCTGAAGTTTTGAAGTTACAATTTAATTTTTTGCGATCTAATTGAAAAAAATATTATAAATTGGTTGATAGTATCAAAAATTCTGAGTACTGATCTGCGGATATCAACAAAAGAAAACGCTTGCACAGTCATGTCTACTACGTTACTACGCTGTCGACTAAAACTATATAATTTAGTTTTCTACGTGCATCTTCGTGCTCTTCTGCGCAGCGCACAACATGCTTAAGTCGACGCGGCGCGCGCATCTCAGCTGATTCCCTACCATATTTTAGTTGCATGGCAGGTTTACCTTGTTCGACTAATCAACCTACACTTAATTTTCTACGTGGGCCGCCAAGACTCGATGCGTACTTTCCATACGCCGGCAATTCGACATTAAATTCAATCGATAACTGTACAAATCAATATTCGATACTCATTTGTTGCCGTGGCAACCGCTTATTAATAACCGAACAAATAGACGCTGCATGAGACAAATCCGTTATTGATGGACACTACAATTCCATAAAATCGCCAACTTTCCAAAGGTAGCACTGCAAAATATTTGCAAATCATTAAATTGTTCTGCGAGCGGCGATGTTGAAGAAAAACAAAACTTGCGCACGACCGGAAGGAAAACCAGGGAGGAAAAAGGGCAAAATAAACATTATTAGTTGGGCGTGTTTCGTTTCGAGAACGCAAATAACTCCGATGCAAAATATGCGTATAAACGTTTAATTTTGTTATAACAAATAAAAGAGTCGAGGGTGCTGTGGAATGGAAGTGAAGCCATTCGTCCGGTAACTTTAAAATTGCGTTTTATTTCACTCCTGATTACTTTTTAATTTCGTCCTGTTTTCGCGAAGCGGGGCAATTCGCCAAATGAAATGAAACGGGATGCAAATTTCATTCGGAAATTAAAATGATAAGAGCAAGTTGCTGGCTAATTTATTGTATTTTTTTGGTGTTGAAATTACGTTGGGATTTTCTAAGAAAAGATTAATTTTGCTCATGTGAATTATTGCTAATTATTACTTTTTTCAGAAATTTTCAAATATTTTTATTTTTTTATTAGTACCACGAAGAACTTGACAAAAAGTAGAAGATAAAGATAGGAGGAAATAAATTGTTGAATTTGATGGCACAAGGTGTGAGGATATTTTGATTACACTCGTGCGATTACAAGTGGCATTAATTAGAAATAATTGCGAATGTAACAACATTGCGGCACTGGTGCAGCTCTGCAGGCCATAAATATATGCATTAAACGCATAAATAACTATATCGACATGCTGTCATTCCAACACATACAAGATACGATACGACCTCATCCGAGGTGCAGGAGTTGAATTCGCGAATTCGGCCCTTTTCGCACAGTCCTTGATATCATTGTTTCAAATCCTTTCGGTAGTGTTTCAATAATTACTATCGAGTCGCCCATTCGAGCTACAGTGCAGCCCCCTTTGTCGACGAGCCTACTGCATCGGTTGCGGAGAAAACGAATGGCACAAATGAAGCGAACAGTTAACGTCATAAAATATTAGCGATACCATATGGCATAAGTTTAACAGTTTAACTTGTGCATACTCGATTCGCTTGACTCCCGTCGCTATCCTGGCAAATACGTGCGCTAACTAAATAACCGTACGTGATACGAAATTCGTTCGCTGCGCTCTCTGTCGGGCCCACTCTGGGATCTTCGGGCGTGTGTATTGGATGGAATAGGAAATAAACTAAATGGCAAGCGGCAAATGCGATATTCACGATAGCACCGGCATCGGCATCGGTAATGTAAAGTAAAGATTTGCTTGCGTTTGCTCGGCTCTTGTCGATGAGGACCGCGCGTTGGCTTTGGCTTCTTTGCCGCCGTCGTTGCCGCCCCAGCTTTGGTCGATGTGATGCGACACATACACAAGTGGGATGCCGAATGTTTTACTGCCTTGCTGCCTTTCATGGCGCTTGCTCGAGAATTGTGCTCACGGATTGCGATGCTCGCGGCGCGCATATTTGTGATGTACATTATTCCACTTTTATTTACATTGCTCGTAAGTAGCATCATGTTTGCTATGGGCAACGGGTTGCTTTGGTAAACAGATTTTGTTATTCAATGTGGTTTTTGTTTCTGGAAAAAGATACAAATTGTAATGTGCATGAATAGTTCGAGTCCTCAGAAGGATTCAATATTTTCTGGATTCAGAGACATTTTCAAATGTGTAGGACAATTGTCACCAAAAGTTATGATCACTCAAGTAGTCTTTGAAATAAACCCACTAGAACCGAAGTCGAAGTCTCTGAATTTTTCGAAAAATATTTTTTGTCTCCGATTGACTTCTAAATGGTCTAGATCGATAGTATTTTTCACGCAGAAATCAAAAATAATTATTGTAGCCTCCTAGGTCCACTAGAACAGGAGATATAGCGATTTGAAGTTTTTGGAAATTTTCAAAGCCTTCAAGGTCTCTGAAAATTTCGAAAAATATTTTTTGTCTCCGATTGACTTCTAAATGGTCTAGATCGATAGTATTTTTCACGCAAAACTCAAAAATAATTATTGTAGCCTCCTAGGTCCACTAGAACCGGAGATATAGCGATTTGACGTTTTTGGAAATTTTCAAAGCCTTAAAGAATCGAAGTCTCTGAATTTTTCGAAAAATATTTTTTGTCTCCGATTGACTTTTAAATGGTCTAGATCGATAGTATTTTTCACGCAGAACTCAAAAATAATTATTGTAGCCTCCTAGGTCCACTAGAACCGGAGATATAGCGATTTGAAGTTTTTGGAAATTTTCAAAGCCTNAATTTATATATCAAAAAAATTTCATATTCTGATATGTCCTGTTTGATGGCTTCTAGCATCAAAACCACAAGACCTGTAAAAGTCAAACTATCAAAATCTATTCTACATTAAATGATCTTTTAAATAAATAACATCTTGAGTTAATCATCGATTTTGAAATAAAAAATTTTCACTGGAAAATCATTTTTTTAAATTTCCTAAATTTTAACCTGAATTGATAGTTTTATTTGAAGACCTCTAATTTCTAAACGGTTGGATCAATTTGGTTCAAAGTTTATGCAGATGTAGTTGCTTAATGTATATTTAATTTGAGTCATAATAAGACATCATAATCCATCTGGAAGTATGAAATTTTTGGCACTGAAGTTGGGATTCAAAATCAGCGTTCGAATTTTCCAAATTTCCAAATTCTACCTTTTCTTTAATTTGTGATATTTTCTAAGAAAATTGGACAATCGGGATGAAATTCTCAGGGCTTATAGTTTATTAAATTATCTTTCAAACGAGCTATCAGGACCTTCAATTATCCTTAAGGAAGCCATATAAAATCGCCTTTAAATTTTGACTAAATAAATATCCCGAAAAAATAATGAAAATTTTTTTTACAGATATTTAATTTTCTCATAATGCAATCAACTGTTTTAATATTGTGAATTGTCTTTAGGATACTGAACACTGAATTTGGGCACTTCATCCTTGGTAACTTCCTGTACACATACGAAGAGCGAGGAACTAAAATGAGGTTTGTACACCTCATCAACAAAACGCCGTGATTTGTAAATATTTAGATCTCGTATGCATCTGCAAGCAGCGCTCGTAATTAAATATTCGAAAAGTCATTTAACTCGCCGACGTTTTCTCCTCGTCCACGCATCCAGCATTGGTGCGTTCTTGCATTAAATGGGGCTTTAATGTCCTCTCGGAGCTTCAGACCATATCAGCAAACCCAGCCGACATGTTTGTAAACATGTTTTATGGAACAATTCGTTGACTCGCTGAGGGGTCAACTCATTCAAGATTTCTTAATTAACGCGCCAACTCCAGCCCAGATTTGGACGCCCAAAATCATGTCCTAGAAGGTCCTATGAATATTTCACTCCCAGCTACAAATGGGGTCTGAATTTTTACTGAGCAAATTTGGAACAAAATTTTACTAGTGAACTGAGGGAAAATTTACTGAAAAGAAATGAACATCCTCGAAGGATAATTCATCTGGTAATTTGGGCGTTTAGCATATGTAATTACAATGTAATTAAAACGCGCGGTTTCGTTGCATTTGTAACCGAAACTAATTTGCAAACTTTTCGCTCGTTCGCCACCGAATGACTCGTCGCTTTTTCCATTTGCAAACTCGTGCTGAAGGCTCAAAAGGACGACGAAGCCCAACAACAAAAATGGCGGTCTTTAATGTAATTATAAAGTTCACCTAATTAAATTCAGTCAGCTCATTTGATTTATTTAGGTTCGTCACGAACTCGAAAATTCGTGGCTGAAATAATTTTTTCGAGATACCATCAAAAATTCTAAGCTTAACTTACTTCTTCATCCTTCTCCTTTGAACAAACAATGAATTAAACTTCTGGGTATTGACTCAAGGTAACTGCAGGGAATTAACTTGAAGGATAATTGGTACAAGTTTCCACTGATAGAAAGTGAAATTCAAGGAGTTGTTTTTGTTCCAAAACTTCTCGCAACAAATTTTGAGTCTAACCCAATACAAAACTTACATTTACCTCGTTGAGTGTTAACGCATCAAGTTCTTAGTTCTCAGAGTATATGGATTTTGGAGAAACTCACCTGGAACAAAAAAATAATTTTAGACATTTGCTTGGCAAAAAGTTGGCTAAAAAGTTGAAACATCATGCAAAATAGGGACGTTTTTGGGGCGTTCGCACTCTCATTAAAAGCGCGTTTCCGATGAAACTTTTCATAAATTTTTTCGGCCTGCAAGGACGATGTTGGGGGACCGGAAGTGCCCATATTGCGCTCAGCTGACACAGAAACATAATCCGGTTAAAATGTTCGGGAAGTTTTAGAATGCAACAATTTGCATGGAAATTTCATCATTGAGTTCATTTATGGAACAAAACGTTTGTTAAGATCACTTTTTCGCTTTCCCTAACCAAAAATTTTGAACATCCAAGGATACGAATAACAAACCGGAAATACCAATATTTCATTGAAAAAAAACTGTGATACAATCCATTAGGTTTCAAATGAACTTCTGAGGTTTTGGCATTATCAGATAGAAAAAATGGTACATCATGATATTTTCCTGTTTTCCTTCGTTATCAAAACCCATCAGGTGTTAACCTAAACTTGAATGGTCCCCATTAAAAAAATCAAATTGTTCAAACTCAAAGTTGCATTGTGGGTGAAATCAAGTCAAACGATGGATACAGGTAGAACCATTCAGAAGTATTGAGGTATAAACACGTGGAAGAGATAATCAGACACGTATCGGCTGTAAAAACCGCAATTTCCCCTCGGAGCCATCGGGTTCATTATCGTGGGGCCGATAACGCGCGCGCGAGCGCCACTTTTGCTTCCGCCGGCCGACTAATATGTGAGCAATTGACCCATTCGACTGGAACCGAACCCGAAACAGCGCCTCTTTGTCCCGTCGAATATGCACGCGCATAAAAATTCCGCCAGAACGCTTCTAATGCGTCTTCCCGCGGCGAAATTTCACTGCTAATTAAATACGACAAGGCGGAACTTTTTTCCAGCATGGACGCGTTGGAAATTGCAAAATTTCAATAAAGAACTTGCTGAAGTATATTTATTAAAAATTTAGCGTTTGCCCATGATCGCCCCCTTCTGCAGCTTCCGGAGCGTCGTCAAAGAATAATAGGAAAACTTTAATTTCAGTTCGAGTCGTAAACTTTCCAAGACATCCGAGGATCATACACCATGAACCGCAGGATACTCATTTTGGTGAGTTCATGGTATCAGAAAAAAAGATTCCTTGCTGTATCATGCAAATTGGAATGTGAATAATTAATCAACCGAAATTGGGTGTCGTCTCGTTATAAGAAAATTCACTATTATATATCCTTCGTGGGAAAACTAAGAAAAAAAATTAAAAATTGAAAAATTAGTTTACGAAATTTGAACCATGTACCTCTGAATTGCTAAGCAGGACGCCTAAGACCTGAGCCATTAAGGATGAATCATGAACGCTACAAGCTATTATATAAAAGATAAACGCGTTAAATCGACGTAATTAATCAAATTTTATTATTTAAGCAGTTTTAACTCCCTGGATTTATACAATCTACGTGCTAATACCTTTTCCAGGCGATACAAGAGGGTTGCCTTATCATAAAACGATCGGAATTAAGGAGTTCTCTTCCGACTTCTTTCCTCTACTCCTCGTTTCCCGTTTCTAATGAATATCCGTTTGAATGGTAATAGAGAAACGAAGGTGTCTTCGTGTCACGTGCACGGAAATCGAGCATTATTTCCGGGTCATAATGGATATCTAAGTGCCGGACTCGAAATTAGTTTACGAGAAGACGTAGTTAGAAACACCTTGTAGGAAACTATCTGGGGGCCATTCAAATTCGCGCCCCATAATTATTAAGCACCCGGATGGGGCCAATAGATTGAGTGATTGATGTTAATTGAATGCTGACACTTTGGATATGCCTTCAATATCATGTACGGGCATCAATCATAATGAATGCATAGTTGAAATTTTTACCCCCAAGGTTTTCAATCGAAGTAAATTGCCCGTTTAAGCCTTCTGTGAGCGAAAAAAGACTAGGGCAACATTTTGGGGATTATACAGGTGGTGGCCCCAAATGGGGCCCTGGTAGAAATTAACATTACATGGTGGTGTTGGAAGCCCAATCCTCATCAACTGCCCCCTTTGGTCCCGGGACCCGAACAACAGTCATCGTCATCATTGCAGACAATTTGCCGCATCCGATATTTACGCATGCAAATCCTGACATGGATGTCGAACTCGATGTCATTCTGGTCGGGGAGTTAAAGTTGACGTTTCGCCCGATGCATTAACAAGACTGGTCCGTGAAATTCCAGCCAGCAAATTCCGGGGACCGGGTAATTTTGGGTGGCGGTCCAAATCGAATTTGTCGGAGGGCATTCAATTGTAATTGTTGCGCATAAGGAAGTATTGCAGTGCTCGTGCATGCGTCCCATGAACGGGTAGTTAATTTCGCCATCGTCGTCGAGATGATGATGACTTCGTTTTGCTCATGTGGGACTTGGCGACAATCCAAGCGGGATTATTACCGTGAAAGAAACACAACAAGAACACAAGCCGTTGCTCGTTCTCTTATAAGCTTCGGCTTTAAATATGTATAGCCTTCAGGGTCCAAGGTTAGATTGTAGCTTAATGTCGACTTTATGATCCTATCGTTTCAATAATGTATGATTTCAATGTTTCCTTCAGTACTTGAACTTGGTCTTTGTTTAGCAATGTTACAGGAACTCCAACTGTTAGTCTAATTAGTCAAGCAAAAGAGTTCCATCATGTTTTAAGACCAGGGGACACTTTCCCAAGGTGTTTCTGACCTGCTCTGGCCTTCAGTAGGCACTTAATGTTCGAGGGGTTGTCTTCAGTTACCTTCAAATTACAAGGGAGTACCCTTCCAAAGGTTTCTCTGACCTCTCACGAGAAGTCTGATACTGATAAAAGTTTCTGATGGTAGCCTTAGACTGTTATCCTAGTAGGTTATAAGCTCCAGGAATGTTGAAGCCTTCAGAGGTTAGTCTAGCAACTTATTCCTGAGGTGACATAGGCTCCAGCAGTCATAAATATTTCAGAAGGAATCCTTCCAGCAAGTTTTCTACTCGAGTCTGATCTTCAGTTACCTTGAAATTGCAATGGATCACAGTTCCAAGGGTTCTGTAACCTCCTTCATGACTCCCAAGAGTCTTACACGGTTGCTTCAGCACCCTACGACCATCAGTAATGTGGAAGATGCCAGAGGATGGTCTACAAAATTCTTCCTGATATAGCATCAGCCTAGGAACTTCACAAAGGAATCTTATATAGGAATCTACTATATCGTCAGTAACCTTGAAAGGACTAGGAACCACACTTTCAAGGGTCCTGTAACCTTCTACTAGACTCCCAAGAGTCTTACACTGTGGTCCCAGCACCCTACGAGCACCCTACGAGGTTCTGCAACCTCTTACGTGACTCCCCGTGACTTATACTGTTGCCCCAGCTCCCTACAAGTATCAGTAATTCTGAAGATGTCTGAGGATGGTCTACAAATTTCTTCCTGATATAGCATAAGCCTAGGAACTTCACAAAGGAATCTTTTCAAACAGTTTTCTACTATAGGCTGATCCTCAGTAACCTTGAAAGGACTAGGGAAAACACTTCCTAGGGTTCTGTAACCTCCTACGTGACTGCCAAGAGTCTTACACTGTGGTCCCAGCACCCTACGAGCTCCTAAACTACTGATGATCTCTGCCTGCAGCAGACTTTCTTGACTACCCTAAGCCTCAGATGACCAACTGGTAACAAAGCCCTAGAACCGTCTAGAACAACTGAAGGCACCTTAAAGGGAAACTTGACAAGACCACAGTTTTCTTAGGCCAAGAAGCACCTTTGAAGAAAGTAATTGTTCCCAAGACTAACATTTATCTTAATTCATCCAAGGAAACATGGAATATTATTAAAACTAACCCGGAGCGCATTAAAGATCTGCATACACCGTACGGCACCACAAAGCGTAAAGATGAAGAGTCAACAATAACGATGCCCCTTCGACCAACTAGAACCAAAAAGAAATCAGATGAGAAGCGAGAAAAACGCCGAGCGACCAGCAGAGAAAACAAAGAAGAAGATGGACCGCGCACTGTGTACACACAGGCCGAAGGAGCAAGAGCAAATAAAGTGCAACTAATGAGCGGATGCGCCGTAAAATTTACAAGCTACAATAAAACCTCAACCAAAAACTAAAAAAAACGAAAAGCGGAGAAGAAAAACGAACGCAACCAAGGAACGAGTTGCCAGAACCATAGCTTCACTCCGAAACGAATTATTTACACAGCGATCGTTTTTAGACCCGAGGCGCAGCGAAATGGACGATTCTGGCCATCCTCGGCAGCGGGAGTCGTTGTCGCATAATCTTTTAATCGGCACGCCGAAGAAGAGCATAATCGGTGTCAATTCAACTGTAAAGAATGCCAAGTCTGCCAAAAAACGACGACCAGCCATAAAGTTCTCTATTAGAGAATGAAGATGAACCAAGAAATTCCAAGATTAGAAGGAACCAACTTTTGCGACTTGTCTCCTCTAACAGTCGATCAAAACCATTTTTGGCAAAATGGAATCAATGGAAATTGATTATTCCTCACTCCAATCTTCATATAGTGATTGATATCTCCCCATGAATATTTATCAGGAATTGGAATTTATTTATATTTGCCTATACAATAGTGGTGCAATAATTTATGCGTGAGGATAAATATTGTTATCATATTTTGAAAATATGATCAATATTTGCATGAGCGTGCATGCTGAATAAATAATTTGGCGCAGCGCTCACGTAATTATTGTATTCATTATCTGGCTCATATTGCAATGTTGCCGAAATCGAGCAATTTTCCGGTAATTTTCGGCCATAAATTTAGTTATCTTTGATTAATATTCACACTGATAAATCAACTTGCAAAAAATGAAAAAGTTTCTGTAGGTTATCACAACCCACTATATGTAGATGTAGAGTCAAGAAAAAGTGAGGAACAATGAGGAGACTTATTAGTATGAGTATAGAGTGTTGATTCAAATGAAGACTAAAAGATTAAAGTGGGACCCATGATAAATGTATGTTAGTATCGCACAATTGAATCGTTGTATTGTTGTCTCACTGCTATTGTTATCACTTGTAATGACAACAATAAAAACTCAATAATCTGCAATTAGATGATCTTCTATAGAGTCTATGAAGGATCTCATAAGGGATTTTTTCATTTAATGAGACATCATTCAAGATTTGAAGTGGAACTTCTTTGTCGCCTTCTTGCATCTTCGACAAGAGCCTCAGTCTAAGAACCACGAGTAGAAGCAAGAACAAGAACAAGAAGCGACGGCCTCATACTGAAGACAACTCATGCACACTCACTGATTGTGTGAGGATGACCTGGGTGGTCTTGTACCAAGGCACTCTCATCGAGTCTCCCGATGCTTGAGCGTACTACAATTAACAAGCCGGAGCTGGAAACCTACAGCCACGAAGACGCTAGACGAAGAAGTCGAATAATTAAGAAATTACATCTGCAGAAAAGTCCAAAAGTATCATAGCCCAGTTTTCCGCCCAGCCTGAGATAAGTTATGATTTCTTCCCAGACCCTCTGCACGAGGAGGGTTTTTCTGCTGGAGATTTGCTGAAGGAGTAGGCACAGGTGTTCGTTATTAAACTTGCTCGCCCGGGAGTCTGATGGGGCTGACGAAGTTGGATGGCGAAGTTTCCAGGAATCATCGCGCCTTGGTTGGCATTGTGCGTTCAAGTTGGGAGCGAATTGAGTAATCACCTGATGCCGCCCTCGTGCACACACCTCCATGTCATAATTGTAGACTCTAGTTGTGGATAGATGAATGTGTAAAGGGAAGTTGGGTGGGTTCTAGGAGGTGTTGGAGAGTGGCGCCCTAAGAGCGGAAGAGCTGTTACACCTTCGTACCTACTATCAGGAAGCAACTAAGAGTGAGGAAATCCTTTGTTTCCTCATATCTACGTAAATATCTTCAAGGGTTTATACTGTACGAGTGGGAATATGACAGAATTGCAAAAATTCCAATTAGGTAACAGTGGGATCCAAATTTTACCAACTTAGGGATCTTCAATTAGAACGACAAATACTTCAGTACTTCAAAATTTACAGTTTTTTGACCACACATATCTTTGAAACGGTTGAACCAATTGGAACCAAATTTTGGTAGACCCTCGTTCTTGAGGAGCACTTTGAAGAACATTTATAATTTAATACTGTTATCTGTGTGGAATTAGTAGAAATTTAGTCTAAAGAAAAATGTAACCCTTGTAATTTGTTCAAATTTACAAAAAAAAATGGTATCACCCCAAGGACCACTGCAAAACTCTTCAACATCTAGCTGCGTGTCCTGGAATCCTGAATGAATGCCATGATTGTAATAAAAGTGTGTTGTTGAATTTATAAAAACTGGAGCATAAAAAATATGAAAATATAATGTGATTATAATGTGACATTAATAAGTTTTCCACAATGGAGGCAGGCGCTAAACAAAAGTGAAGTGAAGTCGGCAGCCGAGGCAACACATAATCGATGGTGGAACAATAAGGCATTCTTGAAGTTGCTGCCCGCTACAAGAACCAACAAAATTATAAGAAACGAAACACGTAATTTATGCTATCGCATAGAGCTTATACCAGCTACCAACTCTTCAGGCAGCGAGCCCAGCGCCAGCACGAGAGAGGTAAATTAATAGTTTGCGTGTCATTGTTATTAAATTTTGATTGTTTGCCATGTTAACAAACCGGTGCCAACTCGCCATTGTTGCAACAATACGACAACGAGGAAGTGGTGAGAGTCAATTGCAAATTGATTCACTTTAAACTACCATTTGTCATTCAGAAATTTACTTGCTCTCTCGCTGCTTCGTTTATTTCGTAACAGCAAAAAAATTATTCAGTGGTGAGTCTTAATATTTTTTTGTACTCTTTCAGGAAACTTTCAGGATCTTTTGAGAGTTACATTGGACGTGCAGATAACTTAATTCTGAATGCATAACCACGAAAATCAGTTTAAAATTATCATTTTCAACACACTTATGGCTATTTAAAATTTAGACAAAATTTTCAAGTGGAAAGTCTTAATATTTTTTTGGACTTTTTCAGGAAAGTTTCAGGATCTCTTAGCAGTTGTACTAGGAATATAGATAACTTAATTCTGAATGCATAGCCGTGAAAATCAGCTTAAAATTAT
>JARJDZ010002273.1:0-33999 GCA_030264555.1 Aleochara sp. GC000083 | reverse complement strand
GTGCAGTGATTCTCAACCGCCCCACCTACCACGCACTTTTGTATGCCGCAAAATTAAAAAAGGTACCGCCAAATTTTGAAAACGATAAAATTGTGCCGCGACAATAACAAGGTTGAGAGCCACCGCTTTAAAGCTACTCATAAATGATGTAAATCATATTAAAATGGAGTGCAAAATTCATCAAAGGGCACGTACGCAGTATTAAATTTATTTAAATAACATTAATATAAAACGGGAACGATAATTGCATTCTGCATTATTAATAAGCGTCTATAAATGCTGTGTAAATGCGACATATGTTGTTATTGCTTGTTTGTTTGAAACAGAAAATTCATCGCGTACAGATTCATAAATTTGGTTCACACATTGTCGAATTCCATTATTGTTACAACTATTGGAACAGATTCGCGCATCTCGTAAAATTCGCTGTTTCACAAATTCTATTTGCAATTGAATAAATATTTTTGTTGGTAAATTGCAACTACAATGTGTTTGTCATGCAGGATGTTCAATAATAAATAATAGGAAACCGCAAAAATATACTGAAATTTTGAAAAAATGTTGACGCAATTGAGTTGGAGGTTCAAATGAAAACAACATACAATATTATATTGTTTATCATTAATATTGATTGTTCAAATATATTTTCATTGGAAGCTGGGTCGCAAAAAATGCAGATTTTAATTAGCTGCAAGTCGATAACAATGCAACTTTTTAATTAACCGTTGCACATAATTAGATTTTAATTAATTATTCTCAGTGAAGTTGCTTTATACATCGCTGTCTTCATCATCTCACTGTTTCGAAGTTTATTTTTGATATTTGGAAAAATGCATTGTTTTTTATTTTGATTGAATTAAGTTTATTTACGTCAAATTTTAGCATGTTAAATAACTTGTGGTTACGTAACAAAATACGAATGAACATTATCCCTAATAAAAGTCGACTACTAATTAGTCAAGCTAATGTTAATTAAAATTATAATGCGTAGTGAATACCAACGCGACTGTGACGGATGTCAGGATGTCACGTTCCTTCTTTGTTCCTTGTTCCCTTCCTTCATTTCCTTCTAGTAAGCAACCATCAAACAAATCACCTCGTTGCATGATACCTTGATGAGTTTGTACTTTTTTTGTTTTCGATTAAAACTTAATTTTTCTAATTGGTTTCATTAAAAGTTTATAATCGGATTTGTCACGAAGTTTCAGTTCACCAAATGGAACTAATGAGAAAGGTAAAAAGGCAACAAGGGTTCTGAGTTATAAAATTTAGGTCCTAGGTATTATTTATATCGAAATGGACATTTGCATTATTTGCATTATTATTAACAAAAAATGTGGGAAAGATGGAAATTGTTTAAAATCTGGTAAAATTTGGTTGGGTTTGATTTTATCCCTTAGAATTGTATGCGACTTGCGAGAATTTGGTGTTAATTTGTTCATGAAAACAATTTTAACTCGGTCTTAAATCTGTATAAAATTTTATAAACACGAAACACACATAATAAATTTAATGCTGTCATTGCTTTTCCATTTGATATACAGTCAGCTACCAACATTCCACATGATCGTACGCAACATGCTAGTCACCTAGTGTTATCTAATCATTTACATTAGTTAATGAAATCATACAGTCAGCCATACGCTCGAGTTAAATAATAAGCGCACACAAAACATATTAACAAACTGCATTGTTCACAACCTTCGACCTTATCATTCTCACAGTCCCGCGAATCGCTGGTCAATAACATCATATGAACAAACAAATGTATGAAATATCCTAATGATCAATACATGGATCATCGATCTGCGTATCCGGTTTTACGGCCACTCTGATTGCGTGCCTACACAATAATTGTCCTGTGGCGTCGTCGTGTAATTGGTTTATTGAAAGGACATGAACGTGGAAATGACGTTAGGGCATGGCCGACTGTTCACAGTTGAGTGGCATGTTAAATAATATAATCGAGTGGTTGTACGATAGGCAGACTATATTATTACCCGAATAGGCCGACAATTTGTGCGGCAGGACAATAGCCGATCCTGTGTATTAAAATGCGGCCTAGCGATATTTGCAAGGCCGATGATGTTAACACACATGTAAAAAAGCTGTCGAGTAACAGTAACGTGTTAGTGGCGGATTAAATAAAAATATCGCAATAAATAGCCCCCAAATACTCATACAATGAGTCCCTGGAAAATGGCTGTATGGTCATGACAATGGTCGATATGTTGCTAGGATGCGAGTAAATTTCTATTGGCACATTATCGTTTCCGGACTTTGCATGCATGTGAACAATGTTCAGGTACATGTAATGCAAAAATATTGCACAATATGGAAAATGGGAAATGCACGAATTGGACAATTGAATTGAATTGCAATGTATTCATTAAAAATTGCAAATTTTACATTCCTATTGGACCACACTCGCGTAGAATGAAGCCATGGTGGAATTGTTTATTAGATTTTTATCGATAGTAACTAAAAATTTCTATCTATCAATCAATTTTATTGCGTTGCTCCACCCCATGGTCGTTCAGTCTGGCGAAGGAATAAATTTTACGGTTATTTTTTCAATATTCGCCCTGCAAAATGCGAACGCATAGATGAAAAATGTCGAGTTTACTACGCGTATCATTTTTTGCTATGGATGGCTGAAGAAAAAAGTGAACGTGGAGGAAAATTGTCTATAGAGGAGATCCGAAGCCAGAGTCTGCGTCAAATTGTCGTCAATCGTCCTGTATGTCGGCAAAAAAGGTGATAGAAAAAAGTTAACTACGGGACAATACATGAAAATTTGTGCATGGTATCAAGAAAGATTGATAAATTCAAATCAAAAGTGACATTTAGTTTATACAATAACCTAGTTTAGAAGCAGAAAATTGGAGATTAATTGAAATTATTCTCATTGTATCTTAAACAATTTTCAATTAACATTCGCCATTTTACTCCGTGTGCGCCTGAAGATTAGCACATGAGGCTTCTTTCCTCTTTATTTCATGGAATAAAGCGCATCCCAAACAGTACAATAAACAAAATGCCCTGCTTCATCTTGCTCTCATTCTTGTTCTTGCCATGTGAAAACAAGCAACGACTACCAGAGCAGCCATTTAACCTTCGGGTTGTTGTAAACCTGAGCCCAACACAACAGACGATTGTTTTTCTTCAACGCCGAGGGTTTCTACCCATGATCGTGTGCTTTTTGTGCACGTTGCCAACGTCGGTGCCGCCGCCGCGCACTTAAATGACATTAACATTATGCAAACGCAATTGCGTGTAGCTGGAAATTTCGCAAATAACCAACCGGGGTGATTATCTTAATGGAAAAGATGCAAAAATGCGTACCGAGAGCCGGGGTGGCATCCATAAAAAGTTTTGTCGCTGCAGTGACAATAATAAAAGCGGCCGACTCGCGAATAAGAACTTGCCGAAATACAACAATGACGTAATGGTACGTCGGTGGAAATTTGGTACGGCCGAATCAAACCACCTCTTGGGGAGACACGATCCGGAAGCTGTGCGAGGAAGTTTTTGTCCTAATTATAAACGACTTCTTCTCCCAGAGGGACCGACTGATGTACTACTCCATCGGATCCACCGCCCAACAACAAGAAGTTCAAACATGTGTCAGCGCGTAAGGGCTTGCTGGCAAAGGACGAATCGGAAGCGGAAGAAGAGGGCTGGCCGAGCAAACAAAAAACTTACGGCTATTAAACTGACAGGATAATCAGCAATGATGGAGTATGTAACTCAAGATTAAGTGTATTATATTTCATTTATTCTGGATTTCCGGAGTGGTTCTTCGTGGATTTAATGATTGAAGATAGATGAATGGTTGCTTCCGCGTTAGTATTTGCTTTGTCCTGTCAGGATTTGTGAAACAAAAAAGTTATCTAGCCTGGAGTTTTAAAAAGAGTTCATTATTATTTTAATCACCTAAATTTAAACAAATATGATATGCTGAAAACAATGACATTTTTAGTCCCTTTCAAAATATAGTCGTAAAAATATCGCAGGAAAAATATCGCCGAAGCAGCACTTCCATCAAACGGTTCTGTATAATAATGTTTTCATCATTTTCCGATATTTTTATAAAGTAATTTGCACAAAAATAACAAAAAGAAAGCAGTAATTACTCTGAGCTATCCGCAAAAGAATGTAGAATAATGGAAATGCGAACATCAAATAACAAAAATACGCAATTTGAATACGTTTGCAATGGCAGCATCAGCCAACATGTAAAAGCGATTCCCCTCTATCCTCGTAAGCGGATTAGCTTTCATCCCCCCATTCGAATTGCACCATCTCATCGTATTTGCAAGCCCACATCGCGCGTGTAAAAAAATTCATACCGGCTCCATTGAGCCGCCCATCCAACAAATAAAACCGAACTCGAACGCGTTGTTGCATTGAAAGGAAATCCCAGAGCAATGCATTCCACATACAACTCATATTCAAAACGAGCGTCCCCCCTCTCAACTAATCTACGTGAACTGATCAAACGAAACAATTCCTAGGGAAAAGAATCCAACTTCAAAAAAGATAAAAAACTAAATCTTATCATTGTAAGAACAGGAACAAGAAGGGCAAACAATTTAAACAGCAATAAATTAAGGCCAACTTGAGAAAGCTCATTAGAAATTCGTTTAATTACGTGGATTGATTTACAGGCGAAGACGACGATGGTGGAGGCGCCGGCCGCAGGCAGAATGTGGCCGAAGAAAAGTGCCTCGCGAAACTATAACAACAACGTAAACAATTCCATTTTAATCTCATTAGCTTCCAGCTTTCAGTGGCGGCAGCAGCATCGCGAATGCGGAGGTGGCAACGAATGGGGACGGCAACTCGCACAAGATCAGAGATCGGAGCGCAACCAAACTAAACACTAGTTAGCATCCTGTTTGGCATGCTGGAGGCAGCCAACGCTAAGAGCCCGGCTTGAATTCCTTTAATTTACATTATGCAGCTAACACTCTTTGGTTAACACAAAATAACACTTAATGGCTTACTTTGATTTTTTAGGATTTTCTTATTCTCCCGGAAATTAATGATACAAAATGCAAGTTTCCTGGAGGCGGCTGAATCTGCAATCATTAGTATGTCATCTGTGTTCTCAAATGCATAAACTGCCAAGCCATCATTGCAAAAGTTACTTCTCTCTGAAGAGAAATTGTCGAACGTCAAATAGCAAAAGTCAAATTACTGCAAGGGTGTGAGGACATCAACATATCGCACCGGTAAAATTCCGCAGCGTCAAAACATCGCACAGGAAAAGACGTCACCGAATCAAAAATTGACTCGCGTTTGTACGGGCTTTTATGCAGTGGACGTCGACAAAGGCAAACACGTCCAACGCCAACTTTTAATAACTCGGAACTAAAAGCTCGACGCAATTTCATCGAAAGGATCGTGCACGCTACCGCCCCCCCCGTTGGCAGCCGCCCCCCACGTCGCTGGTGTGCACACAATGCCGAACGTTTCCTCGTTTTCATCAGCGCGGAACGCGCATCGAATACCCAGAATTCGATGGGCCGACGCAATTTATCCCTCAAGATGAGCGGCATGGGAAATGAATCGATTACTATACACGTCCATCATTAGCACGCCGTAATTGAATTAATTAATAAATTTTGTGCGCGCATTGAACGCCGGATATTTTCGCCAAATGCAATAAATTTGCCAACTGATTTTCCTCGTTAGACTCACGGGGGTGGATTTTCGGAATGTTCATAGCAACTGACAGCGCGCGGCGTCGTCTTGCCGCCCCCGAGCGAGGACCATAACTTGTGCATTTTATTTGCGCATCGTAATAGAATAATTTAGGCAACGTTTATGCGTCGTTGCGTCACACACGACGACGTCATATACGGCGTTTACGTGCAAGTGATGCACATGAGCACCAAGAGGGGCGGCAGGATGATGGACGCCTACGAGCACTCCTTGGAAGAGGCCCGTATGAAAGAGTCATCCACACACAAGCTCGACGCTTCTTCGTCGAGTCTTCCCGGTTTTTATTAAACTTGTAACCGGCCCCTGTCAGCCGCCCCCCCAACCTCTTGAATCTGTATATTTGACTATACATTATATGGAATATAGTAAAGAGTATTATAAAGAAATCTTATATTAAAAATTCCTTTCGTTGCATGATTTCTGCAAATTCCTTTTCTTGCATGCATTTCCCGGTTTAAATTTGACTTTGAACAACAATTGAATACGAATGGAAATAAGTTGAGTCACTGAATGAAATTGCAGCGTTTATTTTCGCAAGTCGATTGGATTCGGAAAAATCTCCCACCAAATCAAAAACGTAAACATTTGTGTTTGTACTTAATTATCGTTAATTTACATCTGGGAATGCCAATATGTGCGTTGCGCCCACCACTGCCGCCGCATATCGAAACGCATAAAGGGGTGGCGGAGGCAGAAAGGCGGCGAATGGCTGTTTAAATAAATGAAAAGCTTATGAAGCATACGGGTGAAAATGTAATATTGACATTCAACCGTACGAAATTATCTACGTTTGCTAGAAGGGCTGGAGGATTTGCGTGAAGTGTGCAGAATTCATTCCATGCAGGATAATGAACTGAAAATTGGTTTGTTTTGGAAATTCTCAGCACCCAATTTTAAGGCAAGTATCAAAAGTATTTCCCATGCAAGATACACTAAATCGAGAAACCAGTTCCTGTTTCCCGTGGGTAATTACAATAACTAATATATCATTTGAAAAAAAAAAATTGTTCACAGAACTAGATAAAACCTATCCCTTTTGATAGAGTAACCTAAAAATTACAAAGGAAGAAATGCAACGATGCATTCCAAGCGATCATAAAACAATGGCGAAATTCAAATGGGCAAATCCTCCTACCATCCGAGTGGAAATTCGTGCCAAAGAATGCAATATCGATGGCGATTCCCACAATTCCAAATTCACATTAGGTACGATCGTCGAATGTGAACACGCATATGAATAGAGCATGGAAATCGGAGCCGGCTCGACTCGAGAGATATCCTAAAGGTTTGCAGGTCCTGATGAATCCCATAAATTTATGATTATCCGCAAACGAATCAATACGATAATATGCGCTGCATGCATCTGGAGGCGCAATTAATTGTTTACTCGCCTCCCCAGCTACCGCCACCATCACCAATACCACTACGAATAGTGCAATAATCCTGCGAGTCTGTAAGCACTGAGGCGCGAATTCAGGATTCTAAAATCGCCCGGAAAAGATTTGGTGCATTTGACTGTAAATCCTTCATCGGATTAAAATCAGCCTCATTTTTTCACTTTATCAGTTACATTCTTTTTTATTCACATAAAATAACAATTTAATGTAATATTAAAAAAATAAAACTTTTTATAAGGCTATTAATATTGGTACTTATCGCAAGCGACAAGTGTCACATGTAAGATGCAATTTTTCACGTTTTCTACGAGCCAGAGCGAAATGTTGAGGGCGATTTTTCAGGACGTAATTTACGAGTGAATTACCTACCAGCCCCGTCAACTTGATATGTATCGCACGAATTAATCTACAACACCCCACTTCTTCATCCCTCACCCAACTCTACTACTCAATGGCAATGTATACTTTTACCTTGCAATAGTATCACCAGTGAAATCTTAATGACTTACTTCAATTACAGCATACAAGCGTTCAGCATTCAACATAATTTTCTCGTTTTTCTTCGTTCTCGTACTTTTTTATTTACTTATGGAAAAAAAATCAACAACGGAAATAACAAACGTTTGATTCAATCAGGATATTGGCTGTCGCCTGCATTATCCTGATATACATTATGATGAATATCAAGTAGAGAGTGGATGACAGGATATTGCAATGACAAAAGCTGATTAAATCCTGCTGCTGTATAATTCATGTATGATATCAGGATTTCAAAACGTAATTGATGTTTCATATGTTATTATCTTTCATCCCTTCGCTGCAGGTAGAGTATCTTGTTTCTTATTCTCCAGAAATCCTGTTACATCTCATACATTAAACATGAAACTAAATTAACGATATATGTAAGCTTATTAAGCATAGCATTGAGCATATTTATGAAATAATTACCACACAATTTTTTGATGAAATAGAAGTCATTTATATTTCCGGAAAAATTATGAAATATAATGCGGTACTTGGAAATAGGTTTTCATATTTACTAGTCCAATTATGTCAAATTCACGAGGGCGACGAAATTTGGCAATAAGCCTGAAATTTAAGAGGAAATGCATATTACCTTTCAATTTATGATCTAATATTATAGGGAGCAATCGATCGGATGCAAAATATTGATTCTGAGAGATTTTCGATGATTACTAATTAGAAATGGAGAAAAAGAAAATAACTTCATACGTGTATACCCGGCAAGTTAGTTGATGTTATATTATTAAAATGACATCAAAATATCTAAAAATGGATATTTTTGGAAAAATCAATCAAAAATATCTGTCAAATAGTTTAAGTCCTACACCTGTTTCTTTTGACCCTCCGGTATACTTGACAACACGTGTTGCTAACATGTCCTGTGACCTATATGTGGCATTGGATCCACATGTGTCCTTGGATCCACATGCATCATTGGACCCACATGTGTCATCTGACCCACACGTGTTCTTCTACAGCCGTGGCCCTGGACCCACACTTGTCATCCGATCCACAGATATCCTTTGATCAACAAGTGTTCCTATCATTTGTTCTCTGACCCACACTTGATCTGTAACACCCGCGTGCTCCGATCTATACGAGTTCTCTGACCCGGAACTTCCTGATGGTTAAAAAGTTGACTTTCCAACAACTACCTAACTATCGCTTATTATGGTCCTGACCTTATAGTAACTGTTAAATCAAAAGGTTTTCGGTTGAAACCCGTGTTTTTGACTGGAAAGTTGGCGACAAATACAATGCCGTTGAGAAAACCCGGAACATCCTGTTGGTTCAAAAGTTGGCTTACCAAAACCTACTTAACTATTACCTATTATGGTCTTGGCCTTATAGCAACTGCCAAATCAAAAAGTTTTCGGTTGAAATAGGTGTATTCAACTGGAAATTCGACGACGAATACGATGCCGTTGAGAAAACCCGAAACATCCTGTTGGTTAAAAAGTTGGCTTACCAACGCCTGCTTAACTATCACCTATTATGGTCTTGCCCTTATAGCAACTGCCAAATCAAAAAGTTTTCGGTTGAAATAGGTGTATTCAACTGGAAATTCGACGACGAATACGATGCCGTTGAGAAAACCCGAAACTTCCTGTTGGTTAAAAAGTTGGCTTACCAACGCCTACTTAACTATCACCTATTATGGTCTTGGCCTTATAGCAACTGCTAAATCAAAAAGTTTTCGGTTGAAATAGGTGTATTCAACTGGAAATACGAAGACGAATACGAAGCCGTTGAGAAAACCCGGAACTTCCTGTTGGTTAAAAAGTTGGCTTACCAACGCCTACTTAACTATCACCTATTATGGTCTTGGCCTTATAGCAACTGCTAAATCAAAAAGTTTTTGTTTGAAATAGGTGTTTTCAACTGGAAATTTGACGACGAATACGATGCCGTTGAGAAAACCCGGAACTTCCTGTTGGTTCAAAAGTTGGTTTACCAACACCTCCTTAGCTATTGCCTATTATGGTCTTTGCCTTATAGCAACTGCTAAATCAAAAAGTTTTCGGTTGAAATAGGTGTTTTCAACTGGAAATTTGACGACGAATACGATGCCGTTGAGAAAACCCGGAACTTCTTGTTGGTTCAAAACGCACTATTTTGAGCCTTGGATAACTTGGAATAAATTTGCGTGATTTTGCCAGGAACCTACCCTTGTGAAATTCGAAAATCGTAGCAGAGAATTCACACTCCGACGGCTATTATGGTTTTTCTTGCCTAGCCCCGGAAGCGCTGACCCCACACTGTGTTGCGAATTTTCATTTCCGGCATTGCGCAATACGTGGAACAATATGTGGAAGAATCTCCTCTCGCCTGCCTCCCGTTAACGATTCTACGTTTCGTTAGCGCGGTCTTGTGCGCTTTTTTTCATCCTTTTTGAATCTTGTTCATTTCGGAGCACGTACGAGCCTGCCGTCAAGCTAAAGATCCTCGAGGTATACAATCGTTGGTGGCAGCCTTTGACTTTCATGTCAGTCGTTCGGCACGGCACGTAAAAATCCCTCCCAACCTCCGCTACTTCCGTCTACTTCTTTCTTGTTTGACAGCCGCATCTCACATCCTATGTTGCTATCATTTGGTCAAACATTTTTCAGGAAATTCTCCCGAAGGGACGACATTCAGCATTTGAAAATCACTCAACTAAATTGTAACATAGAGCGCTGCCAACGAACACAAAGCGCATTTTAGTACGACCGACCTTCGATCATTCGAGCAGTAAGAACTACCACCAAAGTCGAACGGTGATGACAGAACAGGAAGAATTCAATGGGTGAAATTTGTCTCTTAAATTAGCGTGCATTTTAACTACGTGTGAAAATTCTTGAAATTCTGGAATCCAAAATGTAACTACCCTGATTTTAAAATTACATTGTCTACAAATAATAAGTCTGGTAGGATCATCTTGTTAATTCTCTCTAAATTCAGATCTATTTCAGAGAAGCAAATTTAACTTAAACTCCTGCAACGAGTTATTTCCACAACAAACAACTCTTAAACAAACGACATTCAAATACATTGAAGCTGTACATTTCGCTTCCGTTCCTCGATGGCAGTTATTTTCGTACCGCACATTTTTATATATTATTTTCACATTTTCACCGCTGTATGCTTGCAACTCATCCGCCCACGCATTGACGTCTTGAGTAATTGCAGTCTTTAGAATGAATGATGCTTGACTTATTATTCCGTTGCTCGCCTTTATCCTTTGAGAAATGTCTCCGCACATGCATATTTTGCTAAGCAGGGATTTTCGTGAAGGATTCAACATCTGGCGCGCAAAAGATACAAAAGAGCTCTTCCAGGAAGTAGAATTAATATAAGAAGAGACAGGATGTTAAGTCAGCATTTCAGCACTAGTTTGAAGCCTTACAGAAAACTCACTCATTGACTGAATTTTCCAGAACGAATCACTGAGATAATTGAATGAGTATCGTAAATTTTGGAAGTAATATTTGTTGAAAACTAAATACCGGAAGTCTTTGTGTTTGTTCGTCGACGTGCTGTCTCAGTTGTTGTTCGAGTTTGTTGTTGTTGTTTGCTAATTATCGGCGTGTACATGCATAAAACACGCACGCTGTGGTTACAATAAACAACTCATTCGCAAACAAACTGCACAGAAGGGGACTGGAGAGGAAAGGAAATAGTAGGCTGAGACGACGGCGACGTCGACGGAGAGAGCCAAGAGAAAAATTTGCAATACAAGTATGAATATTACATTTCGACTAGCTCGCTCGTGCACGCGATTCTGGTGCTTCTTCCGGCGCTGCGCTCGTGTTTGCCTTGTCGCGCCCACCATATTGCAACTTGTTTGCACACAAAATGTTTGCACATTCTTATTGTAACGAGGCAATAAGCCTCGGAGGGCGAGCGCGCGCTCGGCTATAAAATCATAATAATATTAGATAGTGTCTAGCCGGGCGGCACGAAGAAAGGAAATTAATACCGCATTTTAATAAGCTTGGGCGCGTGCGCGTTCACGCAATGGCACAGCTTGATCGAAAACCGGAAACACCGGGCGCAAGGAGCGGAGGTAGCGAGAACGTCTTTTCGTGTATGCGGCATCAATTTTCGCGAACGCAGCTCATTCCGCGCACGCTTCCATAATACGCTGGTAAATTTTAATTTTACATGCATAGATTAACGGCGAACTCGTTGCTGCCGCCCCCTCAGACAAAAGGGAACAGGCCGTAACGCTGGCGAAATTATGCGGTTACGTTGATCATATGTACCCAACTATGTTTACACCCTTCCTACGTTTCACAGCATATTGTTGTTGTTGTTGTTGTGGTTGTTGTTGGTTTTGGGTTCTTTGCATCTCTTTGCCGCCTACGAGCATCTCTTGCGTCGACAATATTCGCAAGAGTCTGCATAATTCGTGCCAGTGCGCTTTAAATCACACCCAGAGAAATGAAAATAAACCTGAATATCACACAAGGAATAATTTCACTAGATTTACCTGTATTGTCAATGGATTCCTACTTAGAAAGTCGACATTTGAAAGAATTCATTTCAGCGAAAAGAAACTGTGGAATCTATGGGCTAATGCCTAATGCCTAACTTTGAAACGGCTGTACCAAATGAACCAAAGTGGGCTAACATAAAACTAGTTGAATGCAAAATACCCATTGGAAAAACAAAACTATATCTTACATGCTACAATGGATGCAACATGGATACAACTTCCTTAGTCTTGTAATTATCTAATTATCCAATTTTATATTTTTCCATTCTGCATACAATTTGCAGTAATTTTATTCTCCTCGGAGATGCACATTTTAATTTATAATTATCATGCTAGTAATTATGCCCTAATGCAATAACTAAACTGCTTTTGACATGTCGTTGTAAAATAATTAATAATTTGCACAGAATTTAATTGTATTTGCAATAAATTAATTAAAATTGACGGTTCTGACGTCATTGGTGATTAAAATGACGGAGTGCAGCGGCAGGTAAACAAATTCGACGAATTGATGTTATTGTTTTTTGACTTTGCACGCAATGGAAATTTCCACACTGAAATGTCAACGTGTATGGAGTCGATCTTCTAAGGTTTAACACCGGAAGCATTATATGAATTTAGGAAAAACCTTTCAGGAGAATGTCAGTGGCTTGAATCACTTCCGGAAGTTGGTTGCTTGTAGATTCGCTAATAGAAGATGGATTTGAAATAAAATTGATTGGTTTCATTTAGGTTAGAGCTTAACATGTGCAATCGAACATTCATTGTTAATATAATTTGAACAAATTTGGATTAATAAATATTGATTTTGAATAGTCCTACCTTATCTGACAGCATCCCGGAAGTTACTTAAGTATATTCCGGAGTTTGGACGGGTTAAAAACACACGTGCGATACCGAATTTCACCGTAACAACTTGGATAAACAACTCATTGGGCACGATAAGTAATTCAGCAGCGTATAGGAAATCACATGTTCGATCATTCAAAAATTGTTTAAAACTAAATGGTAGTGCCATCTCCACTGAAAATTATTCAACAAATTACATGAATACAATGACAACAAATCAAAACTGAAGTTTATTTGAAAATTTAATTTATACATACTAAAAATACATCATTACAAATATAAATGTGAAAGTAATTCATAAAAATAACAAATAAATAAATAATTTGATGTTATTAAGTAAGGTCATCTCACGCACAAATTTGGAACGCCGAATTTCACCGTAATAAAACGACAAGTGATTCAGCAGCCTATTAGAAATCACATGTTCGAACATTCAGAAATTGTTTAAAACTAAATGGTGGTGTCATCTGCTATCAATATTATTCAACAAATTACATGAATGTAATTACATCAAATCAAAACTGAAAATTATTTGCAAATCTAATTTCTACAGAGATAAAATACGTCATTACAAATATAAATGTAAAAGTAATTCGTAGAAATGGCAAATGAATAAATAAGTTGATGTTTTTAAGTAAGGTCATCTCACGGTCAAATTTGGAACGGCGCATCACGCACCTCTATGGCATTTCGCACCGCAAATGTCATGTGAACTACGCGAGTTGAAAATGGTGCAAATTATTGTTGACCGGTGAACTCGTGCGTGAATAAATCATACAGTGCGTGCAATCAGATGCAACGAGCAATCATGTCCAATTCGTTGCATTCTCCGTTTTGCTGAATTCATTTCATCAGAGGCTGGTGGATGCTGCTTCAACCGCATATTGCTTTTGGGTGAGTGCAACACGAAGAATAACATATTCGAAATAATAAAGGCCACTCGCCATAATGTTTGGTCACAGTGCATGTGTGAGGTTTGTAACATTTTGCGGTTTGTTGCAGGGTGCGAAAAGTCCAGGCCAGCCGTACGCCCGGGTGTTCATGCCGTAAATTCCAGGGTGTACTCCGTTGGAATCCAGACATTCTTATTTAATGCTATGCACGAGCAGCCGTGCAACGAGAAAAATGTGTTCAACGCTGGAGTTTGCATAAACACGGCTGGACGTTGCGGTTTGTCGTTCTGCTGTTAATGGCTGAATCAAGTTTGCATTGTAAAAAATCTCATTTCTGGATGCTTGGATACCAGCAAGTAAAGAATAACAGTCGTCGTACATGTGCATTATGGTAAGGTATTTTTGTGGTAACTTCAACGCTGGAGTTAATGAAGAAGTAACTCATTTTTGGTTTGTTTTGTAGGTCGACAGATGTTGATGTTTACATGCAGCTTGGTTATTGAGAGATTTTGAGACGATCACATGTAACTTCTGAAAAACCATCCTACTGAAAATGCTGAAATTGCGTATCCATTGCAAATCTGCATTGGATTTTGATGTAAGTAAACATTCTAATTTGCAATTTTAAAATTACAAGTGCAAATCTAATTCCAGACATAATGTCTCAATTATTCATTGGGTTTTCCACGAAAAACTCACAAAACGTTGTCTGGGACAGCAAAGTAACAGTGAAAATCCACTAAAAGCTTGGATCCACAACGAACCAGTCATAAACTGTGTTTAAAGAAGAGGAGCAGAATGGAAATCAATTACGAATCGAATGGAATAAGGTGAATTTTATGCTCGTACAAGGCACAATTTAATCCTGTTAATGCTTGACGGAATGAAAACGAGCCAAGAACCGGTTTTCCAGCAAGCATATGGCCCATTGCTGCTGACTCTTGCAATGTCGCGCGCGCCTAGTAAAAACGCGATCAGCGCAGCACTCGTAAAAAAACGTGATTAATTCCTTCAGTTTCAGATGGCGGAGGCGCCGGTCGGAATGAGGCTGGGGACGACTGGAGACGTCGAGGACGTACTTATGTTCGTTAGTCGTCCGCCTCACGCTGACGGTCGCATTCACAAGCTATAAAAATGACGTCTCATTGGGGGCAGTAAAGGTATTATGGATCGCATTGCACGACGGCCGTTAACAATGAATCCGAGCGCGACGTTCTTCGAACGAGATTGTCAGCTAGTGTTTCGCCGCGTGACAGGAAAGCTTCTGGACGTTCGCCCTGGAGATGGCAGCGTGGGAATTGTCTGCAGCGAAATACCGAACGTCGAGCTCGATGTACGTGCGAGCAAACTGTATTCAGCGCTAGTTTTATGTTAATGGCGGATGGCGGAGGCGCCGGCCACGAAATTCCCGCTTACATAATGCGATGGTGCTGTTAATGCGATGCGAAACAAACCGTAATTGTCATTAGGCGAAACACACATTAAGCGCCCTACCAGCCTAGAAACGAGGCGTGTTGCGCGTGGCACCAATGGGTGTCATATTTAAATTTTGCCATAATAAGGACTCGTACCGGAAGTACTCGTGTGCGTACATGATGGCGGGGCTTATATGAGCGCAGCTTTATCTCGCAGTCGTGAGTTGGGAATTTCGCGCTCTCAAGAGAGATATTTTCGCCGTTATCACACGTCACATCGCGACAATTGATTCGCAACAATAATTTCCGGGCGGCCTCAAGTGGGCAATTTGTCTTGCGCACTCATAGTAATGTTAGTTTGTCGTCGGCGCGAGAATGGCGTGCGCAATTAACGAAAGCACCCTTGTTGAATGGGAATCGTAAATAATTACATCACAAAAATAATTCATTTGAAAAAGTCGTCGAGTGCGCCATTCATCAACACGCTTATAAAAACGTGGCGTAATCGTCATGTTGGCTCGGAATATGTAATTAAAATAATAGCGATACACACGTCAAAATGGCGCATTGCAATCAAATGAAACCGAATCGAGCGAACGGTTTGCTATTGGAACGAGATGGACAAACAAAACGGCGAAATGAAATCAAACACATTTTATTAATTAAAAGCGAGCTGTTGAACAGTGCACACGGAATAATCGCACGAATATTGCGAAAATATCGCTCTTTTGAAACGTTACCATTGCGGATTAAAATTATATAAGCCCATGCTCTGGGGTTTGATTTTTTGCCGAGGCAAAAGTATGCAAATATTTGATCCTAGTTGGGCATATCTAGTATGAAAATCTCTATTAATAATCCGGAAAATATGTCGCGTTTTTGTTAACTATGCCAATATTTCACGATGGAATTGATAAGCTAATGGACTGAGATTTTAGTTAACAAATCCGATAAAAAATTTTAACAAATTTTCAAAAACCAACACCATAATAATTCATATCAGATGTCACTTAACAAAGCAACAAAATATGTCTCTTTCGTACAAGTTTCACACTGTTATTAATTACACGAGAAATTTCGCCGCAAAAAATCTTGTACTTTTGCTGATTGGAAAACTTTGCGGCAGCAGCACGAAACAATTAGAAAGTTTCATCAATTTGTCAAATATTATCCACCTACACTTTCTGCTTTGTCCGTATCGAAAAGAATTTCCAATCGCAAGATACATCAATGCGTATACATATATTTCGAATGAACTGAAAGGAAAACTTCGCCAACTGTCTAAAAATGTAAATTATTCACACATTCAAGTAATACGTGCTGCTGAAGGCGCCAACAAGTTTGGCAAACTTGGACAGCTTTTTATTCATCGTATCGCCCGAAATATGACAGCAGATATTTCTTTAACAAAATTTGCGCTTGTCATATACGCATAACGGCCATTGCGAATATTTTGCAGTGTTTGTCAACTTGTCAATTGCCCTTTTTGTTGCTACTCTTAGATTTGCCGATCTCAAAGAATATCTAATTCCAGTTCACAAAAACTACTTTAGAAAAAATATATAGATTATCGATAATGAATGAAGAAATACTAAATGTTGTTTTGTTTGTGTGCAGGTTCTGCAGAAGGCATCCCATCCGTTATAGGAAGTCTGTTCAAGGGAATCAACTGGAAACGAAGTGAAAATCCCGGATGCAGCCACCCGAGCAGGCGTTCAAGCGGGCCAAAGACGAATTGAATGGAACGGGGTGAGAAGTTGGCTTAAAAATGGATTTTTAAGAGTTTTCTCTTGTTGACTGCTACTGCACCCAGCGCCATGGTACGTTTTTCATCGCCCTCAACCAAGCCACCAACCATCTTCCCGTTATTTTTCATGTGATTTATGTGTCGATATCATTCGATTGTGATGCATGGCGCATGATTTACGAGCTTCACCTTGTAAACTTTGATAAAAAGTCTACCAAAACCACGCAACATCCAAACTCACTCACAATCAGTTTGTATTAGAGATTCATATTTGTTATATTTTAGGCTACTTACAACGATGTCATCACCTTCGTTGGACGTCGCTGTGGAAACTCACCTGGAAAAAATCCCATTCATTAATGATGGAGACACACACCAAGGAAATGAGCTTAACGCATAATAATTATATGAGGTAGTCATATTTTATTCGTGACTGGCGGGGATGAATTTAAATGAAAAAAGGATGGAGGCGGCAAATGAACGACACAATGGCTGGCCAAACCGCTGGCCCTCACAAAGCGGGGGTGTATGATTCCATTAGCGTTAGCCCACCGGGAGCCAGCTTTATATATTGATGCCCTTCAGACCTTTGGACCTTTTATATAATCTAACAAATACCCGCACTGGGCGACGCCAATTTGGGCCGGCATGAAGACCGAATTTGCGGCCGAATTTGTCGCGATGTGAAGCTTACGGTAACATGCAGAGTATCTAACGTGTATTTCATGTAAATTTGCAAAAGCATTGACGCTTTCACATGCGCGCTGAGTGCAAAAACATAAAAAGTTCATCAAACGCGCTGAGGTCCGTGCGGTGGTACGTCATTAATGACAAACACTAATGTTGACCTCAAATTTCGGTAAATACCTACCCGCCTTTTCATCTTGCCCGAGAATTTAGGAGGGTGACTTTGGAAAAATAATTTCGCAACAATCTAAACGCTTGAATTATGTGACAAGGTCAGTGCGTTCGTATAAATCATAGAAATTGGATTTCTGTTCCTTTTCGATTTGCCAAACTATAAATAATGAGAGTCGTTGGATTTAATAGAAAAGCATATGTTGCATTAGATTTCTGCCGAAATGTGAACCCTTCAATTCTGGCGCTTGTAAAACGCCGAATCGGGTGAATTGAGGCCCGGAAACCCAACGAATGAAATTCAATTAAAATTATCTTGCATTTAACATCGGTGGTCGAGTCCCCCAGAAATGAGGTCTTAACTGTAGATGACATCTCTAACGAACTCGAGCTATGTCAAACTTTCGCCTAGCATTGAACGTTCGGTCGAATCTAAAACGTAATTTAAATGAAGAAAATTTAAAATTCACTTTTATATCACTTTGATTTACGAAGATGTACGATGGGCGCAAACTTCCTTCAAGGATAATCACGAAGGGAATTGAAATTGCAGGCAATAATTTGTTATAACTTAATGAACGACCCACAAAGAGGGCTTAACGTTAAGGACAGGCAAGGAACGGTCGACGTATTTTAATTAATTTCTTATCTCTGCGCACCCGTAATTACCTAGGTAATTATTTAAATAGACAAACGCGCGCCGCTTCTAATTAGCACTTTCATTCAAATTGAAATTCATTCCAATCTCATTTATCTGGCTGCAAGCTTCAAATGGAAATTTGAAAAATCCCATTTTGAATTGAGCGCGCGTGTGTGAATGTTCGCGCTATATCTGCAAAAATGCAGATATCTGATTACTGACAACATTTGCATTTTTCCATATTGGAGTGGTTTGCGCTTGATTTTCTTTCGAGCGCGCGTAATTTGAAAATTTGCATTTAGATTGTCAAAAATTTAGCGCGCAACTTATTTCCGGGATATAATTATATTGCCAATTAACACCGAAACACATTGAAAAACTAGACGTCCTGGAAGTGCCATTGTAGCGCGAATTAATTAAAAGTTTAATTGAAATTTTAATTGGAAAAATCTAACGATTAGCAGTAAATCAAAGCAAAATAATGCCAACAAATCTAATCATTCTTGTGGAAGTAGTCATGGATCAGTTACTAGGAATGTAATTACATTGCAGGATAAAATGTCCTTTATTGAAAAATCGAACTGAAATTAAAATACTTTCATAGAAATCGGAATCATCGGTCTGAATTTAAACCACCGCATTTTTTCTGTGATGTTATTTGCATCATTTTTTGTGATTGGACATTTTGATTTTCGCTGCGAATTAAACGCCTCACATTCATTTGAAGTAGCAGGATCCATGCGATCCTCCAGCGACATATTTATGTTGAATTACTACACATACACAAATATGAGTCGGGAATATACACGTGTGCTGCGGCAATGTTTTGAAATAATTATTTACATCAGTGAATCGCAAAGCAAATATAAATTCATGCCGCTTGCGCTCGCAATCCTGATCACTACGTTTGCTGGGGCTCTTGGGCGACGACTGAATGAATGTGCAATTGCAATGTGCAATGTGCATGCACGTGGATTACATCGTGTTGCAGTATTTGCAGAACACGAGCGAAATAAAACGAGATGTGCAATGAGCGCATTTGGCTTCTGTTTCGGTGCTTACAAATATAACTCATTTTGCATCAGGAAATTTTGTAGGAATGGGACAGGATATTAATCGAATAGAATGTACTAACAAGTTGGCTCTCAAATATCACTGAAATATATCACTTTAATTTGCTGTATTTTTGTTGCAGGCGTGCTAATTGATCGATTGACCACAAGTGAAAAGTTGGAAGGTGTTAATCACGAAGTCAGACAGGATTATCCTTGAGAAAGTCTTCACCTTCAAGGATAAAAGTCGCAAAAAGTAAGAAGTCCTTCATCTTCATGTCTTGATGGAGAATGAAATACGAACAAGGTTACACACGTCATCCTCTAAATATCCTGGAAATATGTTGGTGCTACCTCATAAAAAAATTATCCTTAAATTGTAATTTAATTTTGTTTAATACTATTGAAAATTCTTGATCTATTGATAAAATATTAGTATTTCAGATTTGATTGATCTGAAAATTAAATTCCAAGGAATTGAATTAAAGGATGATCCTGATCAAGAAATGTGAAGTGTCCTGGAAAATCCTGAATTATCATAAACGAAGAATTGGAAATTGAAATGGCAGGAATTTCATGATTACGTTTTGAAATCGTCCTCGCACCTTTGATAAATTATTCGTAAACAACTGATGACAAACGTTCATCCCCAGGATAATACTGTTAGTGAGGAAAATTGATGAATTTTTATCCTTCGGAGGGTAAAAAATGTACACAAACAAAAATTATAGGCTTGTGGTAATTGCATTCCGAGGATTTCTGGATACAACTTCGAAAACCTTCAGGCAATGAATCTGAATAGCAATGACATTCATCTTGTCACTCTCATTGAAATCTCTCACATTTTCCAGGTATCTTAATGAATAATGGAAGTTGAAGGATGTTAATCATGTAGATTACATCCCAAACAAAGAAATCAAGGAAATGAACTGGCCAAACCCCGCCTACACCGGACGAGGAGGGAAAATCTGCACGCAATCTAAATGTTAATTGAATTATCGGTGATTGAGCACTCTGGGAGCATTTACTTCGGCTATAAATCTTCATGGGCACATCCTCCTCTTCATGCAGGCTCGCACAAACACGAGACGCGTTTTGTTCGTGGCCATTGTTGTATGCGCCATGTTGCGAGCAGAAACAACAGGAGCGAACGCATGGAATAAATTACAATTTCCCAGTGTGTCAAGTAACAAATTACACGATAAAACGCGTCGTGACCTTCAGCGCATCGCGTCCAACCTTTCCCATGTTCGTCCTGCCATGGACGTGGACAGGACCTGCAGCTGCGTGGCGAAACGTGAAAACGTTAAATGCGGATTTATAACTTGTCGCTTGGGGGGCTGTTGGACCTGATGGCGGCCGGAAAGAGAGATGTTGGAGGATATCGAGCAACACGTACAGCAGTCGAACGGGAAGGCACAACAAGTTCCACCAGAGTATTTAGGCCTCGACTGCATTTAGATGTGTGCGCCCATTATTTCGGAATGTTTGGAACTTGGGTGTATGTGCCCTGTGGACCCGGTGGCGATTTCGATCGTTTCGAACACGTTTTTCGGTAATCCACCCAGGCTCGCATTGTTTTTGCACTTTTTCGCCGCCCCCCCTTCATGCTTGCTCACTTCATTCGCCTGCTTCGGTGAGTCGGTTATTTCGAAGTTTGTTGTTGTTGGTTGTAGAGCCGAGGCATTGCTGGGGTGTGAAGTTGCCAACTTACAAGCGCCGCATGCTAACGCAAGATAAATAATGCTGAAATAGGTGTGCGAGCTGCCACCGTGGAAAGTCCTTGTGGCGGCACCGACAACAATCCAACAGCCAACCAACAAAAAAGGCCGAACGAGGTCGCAGCGAAAAAAAACAACACAATAGGGAGAAACAAACAAACGAATGCACGAGAATGTGAGGATACGGTTGGAAGTAGACAAATAGACATATCAGCCATGGGAAGTAAACTTCTGCATTTCCCAGCCACCATCCAAAGAAGTTGAAGGTGTGTATTTAAAACTGCAATTGGAAGTTAAGCAATTTTAATGCCTTCGGGTGAAATCCTAAGATGACGTGCTCTTCGTTATTCCTAAGCATGTTTTACGATGCTTACTGAGTAAGTTTGGTGATTCAGCTACATTCCGCTAGATGCACCGAGATAAGTCATCATAAAATTCTTAATTTTTAGATTTTGTCAATCTATTTTTTTGGTAACATCATAAAATATAACAAATCAATTGACAATTCATTGATATCAATATAAATATCAAACATTTTAAGTGTATTTAATGATTTCAGAGTAACATAAGCGAGCCACTTCATTCGGGCGTCTTCGTTATCTAGCTGAGCGTGAGTTCCGGATGAAACGTCACTGCTACGAGGTTGTAGTGAGAACATGGTGACTACCGAATTTTTATCGTCTTCATGATTATCATCGATGGAATCGAATCCTCCAAGGAAATCAGCAACAAACAGTTCCAGACTTCAGCGAACTTCATCCAACATCACCTCAACTGTAAGTCGTACCTATTATTATCTTTCGCCTCGTTCCTGGCGCGAGCATCGCCCACACCTCAACGACGATCCAATATGGCGCACCGTTGCTTCGAGAATCGTTCGTCAGACAACATGAGCAACACAGAATCTGCAAGACGAGACTGAAGCGCCTTCGCTCTCAATCCTACGGCGAGTTGCAGAGAAAACGTCGGGACCTCGAGGTTCGAGTCAAAATGTGCCAACTACAGAATTTTGTCTTCTTGATGATCATCGTCGATGTCCCTCCAAGGAAATCAGCAACGACCAGTTCCAGACATCAGAGAAACTCGTCGGACATTTTCGGAACTGTAAGTTGTACCTTTTATTATCTTTCGTTTCGTTCTTCGTGCAACCATCGCCCACGCTTCAACGACGACCCAAAATGGTGCACCGGTGCTTCGAGAATTGTTCGTCAGGCAACGTAGAATCTGCAACACTAGTTTGAGGCGCCTTCGCTCTCAATCCTAAGGCGAGTTGCGGAGGAAACGTCAACACCTCGAGGTTGGACTCAGAACGTCAGTTTCCGAATTTTGGTCTTCTTGATGATCATCGTCGAGGAACCCTCCAGGACCAGTTCCAGACATCAGCGAACATCATCCGATATTTTCGAAACTGTAAGTTGAAACTTTTATTATCTATCGCTTCGTTCCTTGTGGAACCATCGCACACACATCAACGAAGACCCAAATTGGTGCACCAATGCTTCGAGTCACATCATCAGCGATCGACCAGAGGCATCATTCTTCTGGGATGGTGAGCAACGCAGAATCCACAAGACCAACATGGGAGTCAACATTGGAGCAACTTCTCATCAACCATCGACCATCATCGAAACTGTAAGTTTTACCATTTAGTATCTTTTGCCATGTTCCTCGTACATCAATTGCGCACACTCCGACGTCGACCCGAAATCTGTCACCATCGCTTCGAGAAATATCATCGAGGGATTCTCGGAAGCAGAGCATCGCAGAACATACACTCAACGTTGGAGCAACTTCTTATCAGCCGCATCAAATTTCGACCTCTCAGGTACATTTATCTATCAATTGTTTGTCGATTCTTTCCGTCCCGGTTGAACAGATGTTACAAATGCAATCTCTAACAAACATAAATAAATATATTGAGATGCTGAAAACCAGATGGTGCTACCAGTACTGAAATGGAAGGTAACCAAAATAAGTGAGTTTGTTTACAACAACATCGAATTGAGCCGCGCTGGACGTGAAAGCAACAAAATTTGATACACTGACATTGATGGGGTTACGTAAATACTTGCAAATGGCTAATTAAACAGCCCAGACAAAGTACTACGCGCAGGCAAAAGCTTATCTAAATATTATTTTAATTAATTGCAAATTACCGTAGGCAAACACGCGGCTACATTATCGGATAGGGCACGATTGTTGCGTAAAGATAAGAAAATGGCGTACTAATTGCCATTTCCATCCACTTTTGCGTTAATTAATCATCGAATCAAATGTTACATACAATTCCCGACTAAGAATTGATGGCAGCCATCAGAAATAGTACATGCGCACACAGTGTCAATAGTTTCCACTAATTAATCGACAGGCATGTGTTTATTATTCGATATTATAGGCGTAATGGAATTCAATTTAAATTAGCAATACTCGGGAGGCTGAAACCTCAATACTCCTCTCATTGCGCCCCGTATTTCAATATGTTGATGGTCCTGATCAGGACTCGCTGAGGTCGACGTGCACAAATCAATAAATTAGCATGTAATATCATATTCGGCATTGGCTCGCAACCACGTGATTCACAATTAATTCCCGACCGCCATATTACATGCGTAATGCATACAATTCGCGAATTCCAGCACTCGGCCATCGGCTAATCATTTAATATTCAGCGCTCAGCGGTGCTGGAATCATAATAACACAGGATTGCATTGTATTTTCCATTTCCACGGAGCGCCGGTTATTTTCGGGAAAATGCGGCAAAAAAAAGGAAGGCGCCCCTTCGATTCGTAGAGATGGAGGTGGGGAGAAAGGAAGTCATCGAATGCGTGCTAATCCCGACATGCGGACGCATACGCACCGGAAATACGGCATCCTTTGGCGGAGAGTGCGCGCAGCCGGAAACTTTCAGAGCTTTCCTCATTCTTCACTTTCACTAAGCGCATCAATGGAGATCGTGTCCGGATCGATCGGCGCCATGCGAAGAAGTTTGGCGCTTCTTCTCGCGTTTGAAGTAGCGCCCAACGGGGAGTGTATTTTGCGCATACTTTTCTGTTCCGATAGTCGCGAATGTTCGGAACGGCTGAACAAACGGCGCTCGTTCCATTGATACGCATATCGATATTCGTGTGTTATTTATGTTCGCACATATGAGTAGCTAAGCATATATGAAAAGCCTGGTGAAATCATAATGGGCGGTTGCTTCATATATTATTCACGTATTTCCGGAATATTATTTGAGAGGGTAGGCTATCCAATGTAACCAATATTCGGGGAAATCAAATAATTTAGTGTCTGTTTGGTTGAATAGGATTTGTATATTTTCCTCAAATATTTGAAAACAAGAAATATATAGATTTTGATATTAACTCGTGCTTATAAATCAATAATTTTATATTGTATTTTATGGAGCGAATATTTTTGCTCATTTAACTGCGTATAACTTTTAAACGCTAGGAGCAATTAAACAAAGGTTGGAACCAAATTGTAGGCCTCGATGAGCACTTTCCAAAAATGTATGGGTTCATGCCCTTTTGGCCCTTGGAAGAGCAGAAATCGCGTTCGAAGAAAAAATTTGAAAAAAAAGTTTGTAGCGATAAAAATGAAACGAAATTCTTAAAATCACTCGAGTTTTAAAAAATTTTGATATCTCGGAAACTAATCGACCGATTTGGCTGATTCAAACGGCATTAACAGTATTCTGACGAAAAAATAACATTGATCAAGGTCCCGAAACCCTGCGAGAATCAGAAATACCCGAACCAGAAAAATGGGGCTTTAAAAACGCAAAATTTTCGCTTTTTTTCGCGTCTTTAACTGCGTATAACTTCTGAACGGTTGGACCAAATTAACAAAAGTTAGAACCAAATTGTAGGTCTTGATGAGCACTTTCCAAAAATGTATGGGTTCATGCCCTTTTGGCCCTTGGAAGAGCAGAAATCGCGTTCGAAGAAAAAATTTGAAAAAAAAGTTTGTAGCGATGAAAATGATATGAAATTCTTAAAATCACTCGAGTTTTAAAAAATTTTCATATCTCCGAAACTAATCGACCGATTTGGCTGATTCAAACCGCATTAACATTATTTTGACGAAAAAATAACATTGATCAAGGTCCCGAAACTCTGCAGGATTCGGAAACACCCAAACTTAAAACATGAAGTCCTAAAAATGCAAAATTTTCGCTTTTTTTGCTCTTTTATCTGCGTATAACTTTTAAACTGTTGGAGCAATTAAACAAAATTTGGAACCAAATTGTTGTAAAAATTATAGAAAAGTTGGAAGAAAATTGAAGGTCATGGTGTAGCAAAAACTACAAAATGCTCGATTTTCCATTGGGAATTCAACATGCACATCAAAGAAATGAATTTTTTACTTTTATTAAGCAACTTTCTCCTGATATTCTACATCCGGTAGTACTTGTAAAATACGTGCAATAAGTGCGTGTAAAAATTTTATTACATTTTTACGGTGGGATATTGCAGCTGAATGAGTCTCAAGACTCGAGTTCCATCCGTAGGAAAAATGCTAAGGAAACGCATTTCCGCACATAGCATATCCATTAAGGCGCGACTCCGGTCCAACGACCAGAAATTAAACATTTTAATGTTCGTTACGTTGTTGCCAATTGGCGCATATTACTTACATTTTATAACTTTTTCCATACACTGAAAATGTGCAGACTTCATATTATTTGTAATTAAATGCATGAAACGAAATTTGAATATAAAATGTGGATGAAAGGATCCAATTAGTTTATTTAACATTTTATGCGATATTTGATTTGCGATCTCTATTGGTATTGGATAATTCTGGGAAAGTCGCTCCGGGACGCTTATAAAATCATTAGGCGACCGCCGCCCCAAAGAGTCTTGGCTTTACTTTACCAGCAAGTGCGCTGCTTGATAGGCAATGATTGTTCACTTAATTCAATTACTTTGCGATATTCAATTTCGCGGAAAATTTAAATACGTACAAATTGCGCTCGGTTCAGTTACGCGCGTATTTCCGGTCGGTAGTGGTGCTTGCATACGATACAAAATCGCGAATGTATGAGCAGGAAAAAGCTGGCGAATGGCGGCAAGCGAAGAGATAAAAAGCAACAAGTTTCGGGGAAGATAATTCAATTGAATTAATGTTATTGAATTACAGCCCATAATTTAATAGACTCATGGGAGGTAATTTGATTTTCCTGCCGGGCACCGAGCATGGAAAATCTGTTTTTTCGTTTTTGTTGTGAATTTTTATTGAAGCACGTTCTGATAAACGGAAATACTTTATAATTGCAAAAAACTCATTCATAATTTCTTTTATCAAAGATTAATTTTCTTATATTATTGGAGATTAACCTGGGAAATCTTTTATATTTTCGGTTGGAATAAGTAAAACCATTCTGAAACTTATTATATTTTATATCTATCCGGATAAATTCAACGCAAACTGGAGATACTTTTCGTCTTGATATTTCTATATTATTAAACTAACAATGAAAAATTCGCCTTTATTGCGGCTTCCCAAATGATTTTCCGCTTTTGCATCTCGAACTTCCGCACTTCCTCGAGAGGATGCATTCGTTTTATTTGTTTCTGAATGCATGCTGCGAACGTGCTTGAACATGCTCCCCCTATATTTCCATTCATATAAGAATTTCCATAAACCGGAAACGCGCATCATGGCGTGCTATAAAATTCAATGAAATTCATTCCATGAAAAATATACAAATATTTCTTTTGTTTTGCAATTTGGCTGACTTAATAACATGGAAACGAAGAGCGTTGATAAACTATCGATTAAACCATTAATTTCACACGATCGGGGGCGGTCGACACCCCGCAAACACAAGTTCGATGTCGATACTCAATGTCAAAGCGTCGAATTTTAATTACGACTCCACACCGATTCGGTTGACTACTCTGGCCTCGGCCGCAAACTGCCGCCTCCCTCGCAGCCGGGGGGCGGGCAGGACATCATGCATGCTGGCAGCAAACTTTCGACGTTCAATCGGGCTGCAATTCGCGCGCCGTTCGGTTTAATAAAGTTTTGATTACGCGCGCAAAGTGCTAATAAGTTAGTTGCCGATTAGAAGCCACTTATAGCGAACGGCTGCGACGATCAATATGTCGCCGCCGCCACCGCTGCCGCCGCCACGCCACGTCGGGTGCTTTCATCATCCCGATATCCGTCCAATATCCCTGAATGGCGGCATCCATCGTCTCAGTGCGATTACTGCGGTTCGAGTGGCGAGTGACTGACTCTCGTATAGGTGCGCTACGCTGGCTGCCGCCGATCTTTCTTCTCGCCTCCGTCGCCGCCGCCGCCAACCGCCCCCCCAGTCGCGGCCGACCGGAGGCGAGAGCATAAAGTGCTTACGCTTCTTGCTTCGACTCGCATATCCGGCGAACGGAAAAATCGCGCACGAAGAAGCCTCGAGGGCGGCTCACGGAACGAAGCAAGCAAAAAAACGATGAAAGTATAGGGAGCGTGACTTGAGTGAGAAGCGTGTAACAAAACAAGAGTTTATCGGAAATTAAGAGCGCACTTATGCTTAAATATTGGAACTGGCTGCTGGCCAGGATCCTGGGGGAAGTCGCGTATTGATTGCATTGATTGATTAATTTTGGCCAAATTGCCTCGTTCCTAAAATCAACTTTGTTTGAATGTTTAAAAAGACTTTTTGCTGATTGTAATTGTTTTTTGTTTTGAGCCTTTTTTTTCGATGACTGCTGTCAAATACACTCTCATAAAAAGTTTCCTCGAATTTGTTGGAAACATTTGGTAAATCCTTGAAATTGAAACATGTCCTTTCAAATATTGTCAACTGTCAAGTAAACATTTCAGACATATCACTTAGGAGAAAGTAAATTGAAGTAAATACTCATGTTCAATGAAAAGAAAATGGTTTTCCATAAATCTTGGGTAAAAACTTTTTGTATTAATATCCATAAATACAGTCGAAATTCATATATTTTACAAATTCTGCAAATGAACAATTACTAACTTATTTAATCAGGGCATGCATAATCATCTCTTATAAGAAAGTTCCATTAAACGTGCCCATAAATTTAATTAATTTTCGTTTCATTTTGGATTCTTGCAAGTTCCTCATCTACGACTATGAACTTTTGCAACGTTTATGAACAATTTGAACGTTAATACTCGTGCCGGTGGGTGCATCGAAGAAAACGCAAGTTTGGTGAATTCATTAACACCTTTAGCAGCCACAAGAAATGTGAAAACTTATAATGACTTGAAATTATTTTTAATATTTGCAGCAGCATTTGCATGTAATTATATGTCGATTTGAGACGCGCAATTAGAACTTCATTCAAAGTTCGAGAAAAAAGTTACACCATGTCTTTTCACTGAGTTACACTTTATTTCTAAAGGCAAGGGCGAAGAAAATTTTTGGAAAAGGAAACGAACGAATAATGTAAAACGAATCAAACAGGATCTAACGAAATAGTGAGAGGCTGGCGAGCTTTAATGGAAGGAGCTCGTAGATCATGTCATGAGATTGGATTGCTGTTGCTTAATGTGATTGATTTTCTTAATTCCCTATCAGGTGCATTACGCTATTTTGCATTAAGACCTCACGCTATCTGGCAAGCAAAAGATAATCCCATCTCTTTGGGTTCCACTTGTATTTGAAGTGTTTGGAATTTTCTTCAAAATTTTATCTGGAAAATTGAATTGACAAAAAAACTAAGGCCTGAAATTTTCTATATTTATTGCTTGAATACGTGCTATCTGAATGCAAATTCATCTTTTCAATAAGTTTTCTATGCGTGCGCGTGGCATGCGCCATCCTCCATGGCCTCTAAACAATTTCCATTCATTTCGTTTCACTTTATTCCATTTCATTTGGCATCTAGTTCGAATAATCTTCACTCTCAACGCACGCGCGCCTTCGCCGTTGACATCGAACTCGATGTCACTTCTTTAGCCCTGGCGAAGGCGAAACGCGAAGCAAACTGATTTTGAATGCATGCCACTCGGAAAATGTCTCCATCCGGTTGTATACACACATACATGGATAGTGCGCTCGCTGATAAAATCTGCTGCTCAACGAAGTCAATCCGATTGAATCTAATGGAATTGTTAATTATTTAGAATAGGATTCCTCAGAATTTGCATTTTGCAACAAGCGCACGAAATAAAATTGGTCAAAAAGTCAGTTCAATTTCGAGGGCCAGTAGAAATTGTTTGCTTGTGCAGATTCGTTCCAAATTCTGGCAAGTTATAGACAATTTCAAGACCTTTTCAACGATGTATAATAGCATATACTTTTCTCTCGGGGTGCCCAAGAAATACAGTCATAAAGTGGAGCAAATATTAGGGATATGATGGGACCCGTTCGGCCCATTTCTTAAGGTGTTCTTGGGTAGCTATCTCGGGAACCACTGGTACGATTTAGTAAACACTCTATTGTGTAAGGGAATTGTGTACAGTGCCCATTATAAATTGTAAGGGAATGGTGTTCTTGGGTAGCATATCTCGGGAACCACAGGTCCGATTTAGATGATGAAAAGCGCATTTTAAAGGTCTCACTGATTCATGAAGAACGCCGTAGAGACATTAAAGAAAATTCTATTTTTGGCTTGGAAAATTTAGCAAAATTGGTCAAAAAATCAGTTCAACTTCGAGGGCCAGTGGAAATTGTTCGCATGTACAGATTCGTACCAAATTCTGGCAAGTAATAGATAATTTCAAGGCCTTTTCAACGATGTATAATACCATATACTTTTCTCTCGGGGTGCCCAACAAATACAGTCATAAAGTGGAGCAAATATCAGGGATATGATGGGACCCGTTCGGCCCATTTCTTAAGGTGTTCTTGGGTAGCTACCTCGGGAACCACTGGTCCGATTTAGATGATGAAAATCGCATTTTATAGGTCTCACTGATTCATGAAGAACGCCGTAGAGACATTAAAGAAAATTCTATTTTCGGCTTGGAAAATTTAGCAAAATTGGTCAAATAATCAGTTCAATTTCGAGGGCCAGTAGAAATTGTTTGCATGTACAGATTAGTACCAAATTCTGGCAAGTTATAGACAATTTCAAGACCTTTTCAACGATGTATAATACCATATACTTTTCTCTCGGGGTGCCCAAAAAATACAGTCATAAAGTGGAGCAAATATCAGGGATATGATGGGACCCGTTCGGCCCATTTCTTAAGGTGTCCTTGGATAGGCATATCTCGGGAACCACTGGTCCGATTCTGATGATGAAAAGTGCATTTAATAGGTCTCACTGATTGATTACAAACGCCGTAGAGACATTAAAGAAAATTCCATTTTTGGCATGGAAAATTTAGTAAAATTGCTCCAATATTCAGTCCAAATTTGAGGCCCAATAGAAATTGTTTGCATTTACAGATTCGTACTAAATTCTGGCATATTGTAGACGACTTCAAGACCATTCCAACGATATAAAATACCATATACTTTTCTCTTGGGGTGCCCAAGAAATAGAGTCAGAAATTGAGCAAAAATCAGAGTTATCGTGAAACCCTTTCGTCACATTTCTTATTGTTACCTGGTGTCGCATATCTCTGGAACCACTGGTCCGATTTCGATCACCTAAAGTGCATTTTATAGGTGTTACTGAGTGTTGACAAATGACATTTCAAAAATTTTCATTGGAAAATGTAACCATGTTCAAAGCCCAGTTAAAATTGTTTGCATGCAAAGATGAACACCAAATTCTACCATGTTGTAGACAATTCCAAGACCATTTCCATCTAGATATTTCTCAAAAGTTTAGTCCAAATTTGAGGCTTATTCAACGAGTTTATTCAGACCAATTAGCACTAAATTCTTCCCAGTAATAGATAATTTCAAGAAATTTTCAACAATTTATAATACCATACACTTTAAATAATTTTTTGGCTCTAGTGAACGTATCAAATATTACTTTATATCGATCACCAATTTCCTATGAACTGGAATTGAATCAAATTTCGCATCATGTTTATTTAACGTTGACATCAATCATTATTTCAAAAATGAAACAAATATTTGACCTGGCTCAAAACTCCACTCAGTTCTATGCTATTATACTGAGAGTCTCATATTAAAAGCGAAAAATGTAAATATTTACCAAATATGAAATAATTACATTTTGCGCTCAAATCTACTTAGTGTCTTGAAACATTTTATTTATTTGCTTGCCAGCATACATTATAAATTTTAAAAACAAAATTATTTCCAACTCTAATTGCATCCCAACGGTACAATGCAGAATTTTGCATTTTATGAACTTAAATAAATATTACTCGTTGTTTGTATCGTCCAGCGGACACCGAGGGCGACGCAATAAAGATTAATTTCCGTCTTCCATCTCGCTGGGCACGTAGAAATGCGGGTGGAAAACCAAAAATTTCTCGCTTTGCACAGGCAACAACACCAACGACACTCGAGCATGGATTTCGTGTCGTGTACATCTGACAGCATGACGAGGGGGCGGCAAGTTTATTATTTTTCCGCCACTTGTCCTGTTATATAAATGTAGTGGAAATAGTAGATGATAGTAGGTAACTTACATCACGAATAGGCAACCATTTTGGCCGGCAGAGAAAAAATGAGAGAAAAAAATCTCATTTCGCGCGACATATAATATGTTGCACCTTTTTTGTGCTCTGCTGCCGCCCCCCATGATAAATGAAGGCGAATCACAAGGTTAACTAAGTAGTCATTTTTCTGCGGATTTTTATTTTTCACTCTGCTCTTAGAGTCCTTTTGAGATGTTCGTCGTCCAGCCGTGAAAACTCTTTGAATTCATTTTTCCGCAAGCAGGCACTTGCGGGGGCGGTGGATGTAATGAGTACATGCCGCGTCCCATTAGCTTTTAACAATGCAATTCGCGTGCTCTACGCTACCAAGAAACCCATCAATCTTAATCTAAATAGTATTTAGTTAATGCAGCTCTTCGAGGGCCATTGAAGGCGAGAGAGCAAACGTCCTTTAAGCGCATTTGCATTAACATCCTTCTTTCGAGGCGATTTCTTTATGGTCGTTTTTCGGCACTAACTTAATTAAAAAATTAGAACCGTCCCATGAATCGGAGAGTGCATTCGCTACTGCAGTTCGCCTGCAACGTACTCAGCCCAAATGGGGTGATCCTTTATGCAAGAAAACGAGGAAGATGAACCCAAAGAAAAAACGCAAAGCAGCGGAAAAAAGTGTGGTGAACATGCAGAGCAGAAGACCGGGATCACGAAACGTCAATAACTTTTTAACGTCTTCTTGTTCGTCGTCGTCTTCCTCTTCGGCGACGATGGCGGCATACAGCTGGTTGCGGAACGTTGGTGGAATTTTGTACAGCCCCCCACTTGCCCCATAATGGCCCTCGGAGGCGGCATCGAATGTGATGTCGAACGCGAGACCAACATCGGCGCGGAAATAAACACGAATGTTTATTTATTTTGTGCGCCGCTTGTAAACGAGCGAAAAACGTAAACGACTTAAAATGATAAGAAAATAAGAGTTTTGCTTGTTCGGGCATGGCTTTCGAGCGTTGTGAAGCGAGAGGATGCTGGGGGCGGTGGCGGGTCGATGATGCGAATCGGTATTGATGTCGATCGCAAACGATGGCAATGATTTCGCGTATCGTTTATAAAATTTGCGCGTCGTAACCGTCTGCAGGAAGTTTTTTTTATCGGTGAGCGAGATAAAAAAGAAGAAGATCAAAGGTTTTCGCCATGTCTTTCCAAAGACGGCGGCGTCGGCGGCGGTTGTAGAGAACAACATTTTGTTGTTACAAATTTCTCACTAAACCTTTTCCTCTGGGGAATGTAAAAACCAAGTAAGGATTTTTTGTTTCCCGCACTTTCTGCGGTGAAGTTTTAACACCTCAGGACAAGCAAGGAGAGGGAGTTATCGATTAAAAAATCCTGACGGGTTATTAGTGCACATTGAATAGTAGAGACTGAATGAAATTGTAATTGCATTGAAGCCGAAAACATTCGGCAAACTCTCCGGATAACTTTTCCAATATTTCGAGACGTCCAATGGCGATCCCCAAGGAGGAGGTTTACAAAGCCCCAAAAATGAGTGCAAGAAGTAATAAATCATCAAATAAGCTAATAAAGCCATATAGCACATCCTCTATTATCAACGGAAAATTGGAAATATTTCAATTCAACAAACTTCCAAGATTTTCGAGTAGCTTAATTACTTTTGGGACATAAAATGTGTGAAAATCTAAACAAATTTAATATTAATTTGGTGTAATCCAGTGCTTCTCAACCACTGTACCGCGGCATTTTTGTGTGCCGCGAGATTTAAAAAACGTGCCGCCAAATTTTGAAAACGTTAAAATTGTGCCGCGACAATAACAAGGTTTTAGAACCATCGACATAATGTAGGGTTAATTATGAAGAGCATACTTTAGAGTTAATATAGTACCGTGCATAGTGAATAGTATATAGTGCAAGGGAATGGTGCATAGTGAACCGTATATAATGTAAAGGAATGGTGCATAGTGAGCCATATATAGTGCAAGGAAATGGTCCTTAGTGACCAGTACATTGTGTAAGGGAATTGTGCATAGTGAACACTCTATAGTGTAAGGGAATGGTGCATAGTGCCCATTATAAAGTGTAAGGGCATTGGTACATAGTGAACACTATATAGTGTAAGGGAGTGGTGTATAGTGCCCATTATAAAGTGTAAGGGCATTGGTACATAGTGAACACTA
>JARJDZ010002272.1:0-16293 GCA_030264555.1 Aleochara sp. GC000083 | reverse complement strand
CAACCAATCAAACTAACAAAATCGTACCATTTCAGAGCCTTCCACAAAACCCACAAAGCAAAATCTTCAATGGTGATAATGAAAATGATTCAACCATCCAACAAGAAAATGTAAGACAAATTCATTTTCATTATTTCATGATTCCAATTACTATCTAGACTTTGCACTAAAACTCGTTCGTTTTCAGGCTCTCGTCTACAGAGATGGCAACCTAATTTCAGGACCTCTTGAAGCATTGATCCAGCACATGGTCCCCACAGAAACCTACTATCCAGATCGCACCTACATTTTCGCGTTCCTACTTTCTTCGCGGTTGTTCATAAAACCGCACGACCTTCTCAATCGAATCAAGGAGTTGTGCGAATCTCAGCAAGGACTCGGAAGTGGAAAACCCGCCACTGCTGGAACGGTGCGTTTTGCAGAGCACATGGTGCAACTTCTTGCAGAATGGGCTGAAATCTTTCCCTATGATTTCCGAGATGAGCGCGTCATGCAACATGTTCGCATCATCACGAAGCAATGCATCGACTTGAACATGAGTCTGATGGGTCAGGTCACGGAGTTGTCCCAGAATCTTCAGCAGAGAAGGTCAGCGTTGGAGGCGTACGAAAAATCCCTGGAGGATTTGGCCGCCAGTGCTGACGAAAACTCCACGGATATTTCGGATATTTGTCCGAATCCTGCTGTGCTCGCCCAGCAACTTACCCATGTTGAACTTGAACGACTTTCGTTCATCGGGCCTGAAGAGTTTGTACAGGCTTTCGCCAAGGAGAATCCGCACCTAGAGACTTCCTTCAAGGATATGAAGAAGACGCACAACTTGGAGGAGTACGTTGAGTGGTTTAATCGGTTAAGTTATTTGGTTGCCACCCAAGTTTGCAAAGTAAGTTCAAACTTTATTTTTGATTTTGAATTTGATTGTTATTATATTTTTGTATTGAATTTTAGTATCCGAAGAAGAAACAACGCGTTAAAGTTGTTGAATATTGGATAGAAGTTGGACGTGAATGCTTCAACATAGGTAATTTCAACAGCCTAATGGCAATTATTGCAGGATTGAATATGTCTCCAATTTCTAGACTCAAGAAAACGGTAAGTTTAACCAAAAAAAGATACTTTCTGTACTTCTAACAACTTTAAACTATTTCAAACAACTTTTGGAAACTTTTTAATATCATATTCTGCTGCAATTTCAGTGGCAAAAAATTCAATCAGGTAAATTCGCTATACTTGAACATCAAATGGACCCAAGCAGCAATTTCAGCAGTTACCGATCAACCCTGAAAGCAGCAATGTGGAGAAGTGCAGGCACAACAGACCAACGCCAAAAAATCGTCATTCCATTCTTCAGTCTCCTCGTAAAGGATCTATACTTCTTGAATCAGGGCTGCTCCAATAAGTACGTACTCATTTATTCCTTGCAATATGCGCGCTTCTATTCTGGAAGCAAATGCTCATTTCCATACGTTGCAGACTGCCAAATGGCCATATAAATTTCGACAAGTTTTGGCAACTTGCAAAGCAGGTAACTGAGTTCATGACATGGAAGGAAGTGACTTGTCCGTTCGAGAAGGACCATGGGATCATAACACTCCTCCAGAAAGGACTGGTCCTGAATGAAAATTCGTTGGCACTGGCGAGCTTTGAGTGTGAGCCACCCGAAAACAATCAGGAGAAGGAACGATGTAAGGTATTGAAAGCGGAAGGTGCCACTTAGATTTCTAAATGGCGCCTTTCGCAACTGCTCCCAAAACACGCGACCAAACTTCCGCAAAAGTTTGACTATTCGCCGGTTTCTTAACTGCCCCAGTGCTAATAATATGTACAAAATGATGTTTTGTTTATTATTTATTTTTAATTATTATTACGCGCGTCTCCGTTGCGCAACGCTTTTTCAGAAAGAGCGCTTTTGTTGATATTTCCGGCGAAATGTATTATTTTGAGGTACCGCGAAGCAATTCGATATGTGCAAACGCCAAACGCAATTAGGCAAAAAAACTACTAATTTTCGTTGAATGTGATCACTTTGATAGGTTTCTTGAATTTTATTAATTGAATAATTTTTAATATAATTGATGTACAATTAGTTATTGTTTCCTGCTAAGCATAATACTTGTTTTGCCACAATTTGAAAGCTGTGTTTAGACTCTAAGTAAGAATATGTAAGGATATTTTCCACACGCATTTATACAATTTACAAATGATTTACAATCGGACAACATATACAAGAGAAACAGCACAAAAACGAAACAGAACGCGGAACTGATGAAAGGCTAATATTTAGCTGTAGCTTTTAGAGAGAATCTACAAGGAAGCAGAAAGAGGCGAATGCAGACGATAGAAGAGATGAAAGAAACAAATAACAAAGTATTTCTATAGTTTTATACATTTTGCAAATTTTCTAAGAGAAAAATTTTATACCTCAATGTTTTTATATGAAAATCGAACGAAACTAGTACTTACAACACTCACACACAATTTAGACATGCAAATTTAATTGCAATGAGTACGTGAAGGAAGCACAAAGCCGCAGGAACGAAAATAATCGAAAAGTAATTACTAATTAAGCCGCTTCTCGCCAATACATTTAAACATTCACTCAATCAATGGATATAACATCACGCAATCACTTATCGTTTCCTCACTACTCCAAGGTATTATTACACCTTAACAATTTAAAGTAGTTTTGGATGTATTTATCGCATACTCGTCCATAGTTCTTAAACTATATATAGATATAACAATCAGCCGCACAGATTTCTTTAGCGCTAGATGACGATTAGATGTTTGCACTGGTAAAACACGGCCCGAAACGATACTTCCAAGTTTTTAAAACACTCAAACAACACGCAGTATTTGTCCCTCTCGTATGATATAAAACTAGACACTGAAATACTCCTAACTAACAAATAGTACGACTCTTATGACAAACAACGCGCCAACTAGCAACAACTCATCCATTCACAAATGAAAAGACTTAAAATTATCAGTATTCTAGTCATTAGTTAAGTATTAATCTAATCTAATAATATAACGCAAGCTATGATGGAAACAAGTTGAAAATAGCATAAACAATAGTGCATATAACAAACGGTAACATTAATACAACTAATAATATATATGTTGTACCCCTCTTGTACCCCTACCCTATTCTATTTAAAAAGTATGTATTATAATATATAAAAATGATCGACTCGTCTGTATTGTTTTATGTGGATAATAAACAAAAGTATTAATAAAGAAAGGGGCGCGGTTTAACAAGGTTTCCTTTGGGTGCGTGTAATGTTTTATTTAATGGGATGTAATAAGTTAAAGTAAAATTGGCTAACACTTTTAGTATAACTAGACAATGATCGGTATATGTTCCAAATTTGGAAACTATTCGTTGAACCGTCTTGGAGAAAATCGCAAAACAAATTTTAAGATATTAAAGAGTAAACAAATAAATTAATAACAAACAAATTATTCGTTAAAATTCGACATTTATTAAGCAAATACGTCTATACGTTTATAATAAATAAATGCTGAAAATTTGGTACAGATTGATCGCTTCGTTTTCGAGATATTAATGAAAATGTAATAAAAGAAATTGACTCGTTTCAAATCAATTGAGTTGAACGTGCAGCTTAAGGTCGTTGCTAAGGAAGTCCTAACTCTAGGTTTTTAACCTTAGCAACCGCAATGTAAATCAAATGGGAGCCGCCATCATGGATTTTCGAGGGTATGTTTCCGGCATTAAGATCGTAGTCTGTTTGACAGATCAAAAATTGACAATGTAAATTCCCATAAGAATTGTTTTTAATGTAATTTAAAAACTACTGGACCGTTTTTCTTGGTTGAAAAACCATATTAAAGGGCGTACTTTTTGCAATGCTTTGTCAGTTTCAGATTTTTCGAAAATGCTATATTATTTTAGTAGTATACAATTTTAAAAAGTTGAAAGTTTGCGATGTATAGCGAAGATGAAATATTAATAACTTCCGAACCAATAATGATATTAACTTCATTCTTTTGCACTTTGAGATATAATTAATTATACTTTATGTTTCTTATACAGCAATTCAATAAGATAAGCTATTGAAGTTAGATATTATATGATTCTGTAGCAAATGATCTCTGAGAATTCTTTCCTTTATCTCAAGCGCATTGAAAATTGAGTAATTTCAGAAATTGTCGCTGTAATTTCCGCTTAGATTATTAATGCGTTATATGGGTAATTAAAGTAAAGGTAATTAAACGAAACATAATGTCAGATTAAGTCAACAAATTTATTTAATGCATATGTAATGACTCGATAATTGCGTTGGAAAAATATTTTCTTAATACATGATGGTGGCAACGAAACATACAATATGTACAATTCATATCTGTCATGCCCCACAATTGTTCATCTATAACAGCTTGAAATTGTAACTATAATTTGACAAAGGGTGACTACAAAGACAAAATTTAAATGCCTGACGAATCTTGATTGGAGGCTGTACAACCGAACAGTTTACTGCATAGTAGTTACAATCAATAAATTGATCAGTTCCAATCAACGCTAATCACAAGCATGACAAGGCAGGCCGACATAAAATTACACATTTAACGTGATACCGAGCTTGTGTACATTTCAGTATTGCCTATCTCTTTATGCCTTATTACAATTATAAGTTACATTCACAATCACCAGATTGACGGCGCAAAAATGCTACAATATTCCTCGTATTTACAATTTTAAAACATTTAGATTTTTCTGGTATTCATCCATCTAGCTACTCATGCCGTATATTAATGTGATCGTAGCTGGCAGCCAGCATATGTACAAACAAAATATAAGAAAACAGATAAAATGTGAAATGCAGCGGTTTGATATACGTAAGAAAATGTTGTTATCGAAAATTACTAAACAATAGTACATGATCATGATCGTTATAGATATAGATATAGTTAACAGCACACCTGCGTTTGAATTGGGGGTTTGATGATGATTTGTATGTTGATTTCTCTTTCGTTTTTAACTATATAGCTTATTATTTTCTTCGTTTTTTACTAAAAACACACATGTAAGAAACTTATCCGATGATGATGCCGACGCCAAGCCGGAAGTGGCCCTTGTTGTGGTTCAGTAAGCCGCTCAACGCCAGAGTGAAAGGTAACGGGTTCAGTTTCTTTTCCAAGACGGCACCAACAGTCCAATTTGAATCAATATGGCCTATAAGCAACACAGCATTAAATCCAAATCATATAAACAAATGTAGAGTAAGAATTACCTTTAAAAACAACGTCACTCTTGGGTAAATCTACTTGGTAACCTATTGAAGCGACAGCTTCCTGCATACGGTGATTCGCTTCCAATTCAACGCCAATTTGCAGCTGTTTGCTGGCTTTTTGATAGTAACATAAGTGAATGCCGGAGACACCTAATGTGCCAGAACATTGGTAATCTTCTGTTGAATATCTGTGGAAGAATAAAGCATTTACCAATCAACTAATGCAGTATTGGAGATATATTACTTGGCTGCTACACTGAGAAGGGCAATTTCTCCACCTGGAATGGCTGGACCTTTTTGATAAGCTAACTCTGAACCTAATGCCAGCCGATTTGTAACTGCTTGCAAGTAGTGTAACACCACCACACCAGAGCCATTGATAATATCTGGATTTGCAACTGTTACACTGGCAGTATAATCACAGCCTCTGTAGTTCATGGTAAGTTGGCCAACAGTAAATTTACCATTTTGTACCTGAAATTTGCAAAATTACTATACAGTACTAATGGAAGCACATGGATACATACCTGTGCTCCAAACTTAGCCTGAATTGCAGGCCTAAGCTGATGAATGATAGTTGCATTAAGATTGCCAGTAGGATCAATATCACCCAGCATAATTGGATAGGCCTCGCTGGGAGAGATCTGCTTGGTGCCCACATAGGTAGCGCCGAATCGGTAACCGCTCGGCGTGACTGAGCTCATGTTTATCGTGTGCGAGATTTGAAAGTGGTTGCTCAGCCCTCGCGACACCATAATACGGGCCCCATCGAAGCATGTCGGGAAAATATCTGCACATCATACGAACAAGGTTTGAGGTTAGGACGCAGGTTTCTGGCATACACACATGACTGTGCGCCTAATTCATGACTGAAACCGAGCTTACTTTTACATTTCGAGTGAATCTCTTCGAGGGGCCCTGGATTTTCCATCTCCTCCGGATAGGGCTGTGGACATTTCTTCTGGGGCGGCGGTGGCGGTGGGCACGGCGGCTGCGGCGACGGTGACGAGTATGCATGCACGTTTCCCATTTTCCACTGTGTTTATCGTGCGCAAATCAACTAGATGTAATTTAGAAAGCAGTCGTGTGGATTAGCTTATTTACACAAATCAGTTGCGTTGATGATCTATACGCACATGGGTTTTTGGTATCTATAGATCGATAACTAAGGGTAAAGAAGAAAGTCACACATTTTGATAATTTTTTATTTGACAGACGTAAACAGATATCTTGGATCACAACCCGCGCTCGACGCGCGCTATTTCTGTCCGTCAACAAAGGAGTGCGCTGTCATCGGTCTTCAATTTGCGTTTTCTTGTTTACTTTTTTTTATCATTTATCTAAGTTTTTGTGCTAGTTTGTGCAAGATCTTTTAGTAAGTACAATTCGTGTGTTGAATGCACTTCGCGCGCGTTTAATTATTTTAGTATAGTGTGTAAAATTGCAGCTAATTATTCGTTATCGTATTTGACGTATTTGAATTTGCGTTAGTTTTGTTTATCCTACAGCAATCTTGATTTTGTAAGTATATTTACAAGAATATATTAAAGTTAAATTGCAATCTACATTTATACCTCATATCCTAGAAAGCAACGAGAGCATGAAGCCTCTTATCATCTACAAACAGAAATAACGCCAATTTCGGTGAAAATTTGGATTTTTATTGGTGTTTATCATATAAAAGGTCAAGCCAATAGTTTAATATTTGCATTTAGTTGTATTGTCACTTTGTAATACTGCAGAAAATCTGAACAGTTCAGCCTTACCTAGAGAAGTAAATGCAGAAACAATAAGAATATCAACAATCGGTTTTAGGTATATTCTTGATAACGTTTCTTAAACTGGACAATGTCTTAAATATTCGGAATCAAAATATATAACGGTGATCGTAATGTCGTCTCGGAAGACACGTACAACGTCGTCAGGCAGGCTCAACAATTGCGAAAGTTTGCTGTGATCGATGCCATACTCGGTGCCACCAAGCGCATTCCGCATCAGATGCGTCGCCGCATTCGTGTCTTTCGGCTTCGTTTTCAGGCCTTCTTTACGCTGTAACAACATCTCATCAATTTCGGACAGTTTCATGTTTTTACGTGGCAATTTCAAAGGGCTCAGCGTTACTTTGCCGCTCATATGTTCGCCGACGAGTCGCACGACCTGCAGCGGCGAAATGCAGTCCCACAAGCCGTCCGTCGCGAGCACCATGAATTTATCGCGAGGAGTCAACCGATGGTAGATCACTTCCGGCTTGCTGGTCAGGTACGGGGGCGTGTAGTAATTCGGCGCGATCATATGCTCGCCGAAATGTTTAGCGACTACATTTCGCATTATATCCTTGCTCCACTTGTAGCGGAAATCGCCCAGCGCCCGCAGTGGTGCAAGCTGCCCCAGGAGGCGGTCCATCTTGATCACGGTGCTGCTCTCGTTGTACGGGTGCTCGTTGATAATGCGTTCGACCTCCTCGCGATTCTCGGTGTTGTGCTCAGTTGTTAGTTTTTTCGCCACCCACGAATTCGTATCAGTTCGAACGCCTAAAAATCATTAAATTACCATTTAGACGTGAGTCTCGGGGATGCACCTTACCGATAACAGCATTGCAATCGCCAACGTGTGCGATATGCAGATGAGGACCATCGATATGCGCGACACACGCTACCGAACCGCTCATTGCCACAGCCATGGTTTTCAAATTTATCTTATTATTGACTTTCGCTAGCGCTTCGGTGGAGAGGTCTTCGTCGAGGCGCATGAAGGCGGTTTCTAAGGCTTTAGTCATGTCGAATTGTTTTTCATCCTAAGACAAATTACAAGTAGTCAAAGTTAATTGAAGTATGAAAATGTATTACCGACGCTAAATCCTGCAGGAACTTTTCTAAACTCTCCTTATAAATATCTCGGACATCATCAACAAATTGCACTTTATCATTGTATGACTTGAACAGATCTGTTGATTCAACATCATTACAGTTCGCCAGAGATTCCTGATATTCATGTAGCTTGTCTGGAGGCAGTAAACAAGCTGCTATGTAACGAAATAAACGCTTTGCAAGAACTTGGGCACATGCTCCACCGCCATGGCCATCGAATACGCCAACCAATAAACCTAGAATCGAATTATTAATAATTCACTTTAACTAATTAACATATGATTTTGTTACCTGTAGTTTGCAAACAAGATGCTTCTGCTCTTGTATCCTCCATTGGATTATTTGATGCCAATTGATTCGAATCATACGACTTGACACTGCTTCCCGGGGAAAATTCATGATTATATTCATTTGTCCTTAATATAGAATCAACCTGAAATCAAAAAATATTTAAAATTTTGCCAAATAATCCAATTTAATATAGGCAACCCACATTGCACATAATATGCACACAACATGAAAATTATCTAACATAATAAAATAATTAAGCAACTGATAATGTGATATACATTATTTAACACTGTGCAGATTATGCAATACATATTCTACGTAATTAAGCATGATTTTATTAATTAAGGACATCCAATGATGTAACATTTACAGTGTTCTGATCAAACATGCAGTTTTTCAGGTTAAACTCGATAGCAACAAATTCGATTATTGGCTTAAAATATAGTTAAAAACCAGTTGCTTACCTCCTGTGGCGATAACTTCGCGTACGACGTTCTTGATTCTTTGGAACTGTAATAACATCTGTAATATAACCTATCATTTGATTTAAAATTGCGTTGACTAGAAGAATGGTTGTGGTTGATCGCGTAGCGTATATAAAACCCGTTGTCCACTAAACAGAAATTTCGCTTGGATGAATGCGCGTAGTTTTCGGCCAGTTGCAGAATTGTGCCTTTTCGTAGCAGCTTGACCAGGTGTCGACTCCTGCAGGCGACCACCATTCTGCGTGTTTGTGGTTTGGTGGTTAGAGCCAGGCACTTTCGGGACGCGAATCAATGGCAATGGCTCGCTGGTGGTTTCATTAGCGCACTGTATCGTTGTTTATCGAAACGTTCTTTGGCTAACATTTGTAGTTACGAATGCACGATTGGATGATGTCTATTTTGGTCATTTTGAAATGTGAACATTGACATTTATTCGGGTAAGGACGACATTTTCGTGGCGTGCGTTTTGACGATCGCGCGACAATTCGTGTGTCAAACAACTCACGACGACGAAGCGCGCAATTCAACTAGCATTTCAACGGTTGCTTAGCCCGCGCCGAGATTAAGTACAAAGTACGCGTGATTGTTGTCAATTAACTATTACTTGAATATCTATTAGTTACCATCGACGTATTTATAAAAAAAGAACAAGATTCATTGAGGCATGTGACCTTTGCAATGCTACTAGAATTTTGATTTAAATTGAAATTTTATTTGAAAATTCAACATAATTATAAGTATTACAAAAGTCCAAATATTAAGAGATGTGTGCAGATAACTGCAACTAGAAACATAACATTACAAAAAATACAAAATGTTCAATAAACTCTATGTTAATCAATCATTTAAATGTATTGCACAACATTTACATGTCTGCATTGCCAATAATTTATCATTTCTATGCACTACACAAAGAAAATCGTAGTAATGTGGATAATGTAATCAAATATAGGGGAGAGATTCCATTGTAATCATGTAATTAATGGCTAAAGCAATTAGTTGAAATAGATCGTGACGTATCGATTTAAATAACGATACTCTGTAGTTTTCCGGCGAGCGCCCGTTCGAAATGTGAGCCATCCCAGTAAACCTTGCCACAAGATTCACACACGAAATACATTGCTTGTTTCTCCAAAACACCTTCGGGTACGCCCTCAACTTGAATTCTTGCTCCAAGTCGCGTTTGACGAAGGCCAATATCGATTTTTTCATCAGAACCTAAAAGATGATATTAGAAACAATTCGAAACAAATGAACACTGTAACTCAAAAATACAAGTACAAAATATACTTACAGAGATCCCATTTTCGGGAAATATTTGGTTTTTTCTGATGCCTCGGAGCTACGGTATAATCATAATCATAGTCCTCCTCGCTAGTAAATCCTGAAGCTTCCTCACCATCGTCGTCATAATAACCTGCTGGTACAGCCTTCTTCTTCTCGCTTCGATAATTCCGAACAAGGGTTTGCATTGTCGACTGTGACACGTTGACGAAGCTGTTGTTATTGCATCCTTGACAAATACTGAACACGTGCTCTTTTCGAACAGTAATCTTATAATATTCCAGGACACTCTTCAATTGTTCTTCAAGATCATCGTGGACCACGTTGAAGCAGTGACCCGGTGGGACACTTCCATGGAACTAAAACGTAAGTTATTATTATCATTATCGTAAATCCAAAGTAACAAAGTTACCATTTGAAATGTTTGGCCTCTCGTCAGAATAAAGCGCTTCTCGTCATTGTAGATTTTCAAGCACAACATGTGACTATCGTTATTATCTAAAATTTTTGTATTGATCCCACACTTCCGAAGTAATTTTCCTAGGCCCTGCAGCATCGTGTCGCAAACGAATATTATATTGCTGGCATCGACCGGCGTGAAATGTGTGTTTGCTGGTTGTTGAATTGTCTTCACAGGTCTCTGAAGATTGGAAAAGAATTAACATATGTAAAAACGTTTATTCAATGAGATGTACCTTTTTGTGCATTCCCCGCTTTGGTTTCTTCACTGAGGTATTTGACGATGACATCAAATTGTAGCAGACCTCGTCGAAATTGAAACTGCTGTGCTCACAGCAGCTTCGAAGCACATCGTAGATTTCGATCAAGCAGTACGCATCCAGAGCGGCATATTCCAGCTGAGAGTTTCGCAGCGGACGCTTTTCCCAGTTGGAGAACTGGTCAGCTTTGTTAAGTGGCAAACCAAAACACTGCTGCACCAGCGTGCTTAAGCTCGGTCCACCACTTTGCCCCTCAAAGGGCAATTTGATGTTATGCTTTTCGATCTGCCGCCAGATATTCAGCAGGTCGAGGAAGCCCACCTTGTGGTTGATATTCGTATGTGGCAGCGACTGCCTAATCATTGACATGTCGCTCGTTAAACCGAATCCTAACTTAAGTATATCACAGTTATTGAAGCAGTAGTTGCCCAGTTTTTCCCACAAAGGGGCCGCCTTCGTCTTCGAGCCCAACTGGATGACGTCCAAGATGAACACTTCGGTGCGGGTCGCGATTTGCATCAGGGCCAATTCATTTTTCTGCGTGCCAAAGCTCGGCTTCCATTCGCAATCGATCCCGACGATGTTAGCATGCTGAAAGTAATAAGAATGTATTTTTTCCGTTATTTCCTTCGATAATATTTGAATTATGGAATTACAAAATTCATAGTATTGAAATTTACCTTCAGATAATTTTCTAAAAAATTGTGGAACTCAGATTGGCAATCAATAAGAAAGATATGCCCAATGGGCAATGATAATTTGTAATATTCTACTGGTTGTGGTGCTTCTGTCCACCATTCTTCATCAACACGTTGCTGCTGGCGCTCTCCATCCGGATTTTCATAGTGCATGCGCACGTTATAAGGCCAGTCATGCTTTGGAATATGATACAAATGAGCGAAGTGAAGGGCGCCTTGCAGATCACCATGTTGTGACACCAAAATACACAACTCTAGTTGCAGATATGGATCATTTTGCACGGCTTCATGGACCATTTCCTTGAAGCTCTCATCACCTATTGCATTTTCAATGTATCGTCGATGCACGAGGAATTGTAACGCTCCTTCATTCTGTTTTTTGATCAAATTTGGCGTGACATCGTCAGGCAAATCATACATCTTCTTATACCTCGTCACTAATTTTCGGTAGGGTTTATTTTGAAGCTTCTCCCATCTTACATCTGGAATCTCATTCTTCCTAAAATAATCAAATGTATCTTCCTTGTTTGCTGCTTGTATAATGTGATCCTTACACAATGTATGAATCCAATGACATTCTAATGGATGAATGCTTGCCTAGTTGTAAGTCCAGAAATGAAACCAAGTCAGTCTGATGTTCACTGCTCTCTGCAAGAAAGTCCTCCACCACAACCGTTTTGTCTTGGAGGACTAACGGCACGAGAAATTCGTCGATTCCAAATTTTTTGTGTAACCGTAGCAAGGTTGCACTTTGACAAGCCTAAATGAATTAATGCAAAAGTAAATTAATATTATATAGTTTTGGAAACAATGCTCACCTCTTTGTACTGTTTATGTTGGATCATATTTTGAATAATTTCAAAAAATATATCACAGTCCACCAACATCTCATAAACATCAGCTACCATTTTCATGAGTGTAAAATTACTCTGCTGTTTCACAACTGTGAAAGCAGTGATCTTCATATCCCTAGTTAACAAGTGAATTATATTAGCTCTAACCCTGGAACACCATTTTTTGAACTCATCAATGATTAGGAAGGTCAATGATTTTTGCTTGGCCAGTTTGAAATCTGGGCTGTTGTATAAGAGTCGCAGCAACTCCATGTAAGGATTGGCAGATGTCTCAAACTTTCTCACAATCATATTTACCACAATGGGGCTGTTCTTCACTAAAGTAAGAAAATTAGTTTGTTTTAAAATATAATGGTATAATTACCATACAATAATTCCAATTTGATTTCAGTTGAGACATCCATTGAAAGCCTGCTTCATCAAACTCAAGGTCAACATTTAAGACAAAAGCTGCATTATTTAATGGATTGAGTGTTTCATCAGGCTTTGGTAATGAAGTCATTTCCATGTGATTGCCACCAATTGCATGGGCTCTACCCCTTGTTCCTCTGTGATTCACATACATGTTGGCCTAATAATAGAAATTATGTTAAATTGAAGAATATGCAGGTTGAATTAGGTACCATTGATGATTGTGACGGTAATGTGGGTAAATTCAAATGTTATAACATAATCATTTTGAATTTATATGAATATTTTTAATTTATGACAAATTGTGATACTTTTTACCGATGGGATAATTTAATAGTAAACTGCTATAACCTCAAAACTTACCACGTATGTTAAAATTTGCAAAGATATTTTCGTTATAGATAACGTAAATTGTATGTTTTTATGTTCACAACATGATTTAGAAAGTTATAAGCAATTTAATAAAGATCGCACTCTTTTCCAGTAATGCCCGAAGCGACCGAACAGTCGACACGTTCTTCGCTCGAGTTTCAGCGTTGGCAGCTGGCAGTTTTACGAATGCGTGTGCAGTAAGATCGTCTATGTTTAATTTAAAATTTTGAAAATAAAGTAATATTGCTGAGATTTCACATAAAATCAGAGACCATTTATATTTGGAATTATTGCATGAAAGCAGTAAGAGGCAACTGCGAACAAGAAAGAGCTACTAATTTATTTATATAATTTTTCTAGATATAAAATATTGTTAGATTCAGAGACAAGCTCTAAAGTATTTATTCTACGATGCTCGGTGTTTGGAGCAGAACAAAACCATGGTGGGACTTTACTCCCTCTGTGTATAGTCGGACTGCTGAGCGTTGGTTTTATAATCACTTACCTAAGTTTCAAACCTATTACTCCCGCTTTACTCCCTCCGTGTATAGTATAGCTTGTACGACAAATTGATATTTGCGCGTTAATTAATTGAGGGTTGGTGTAACAGGTGTAACATGACTTTGTGTTGGATGAACAGTTTGTTGTTAATTTTATAGTGTCGTATTGTCGAATTGTAATTTCAAGCCGTAAATAATTTCATAATATATGTTTTTTTAGCCTCTTTCAAATTTTGATGATGTGAAATTTTAACTCAAGCACAAGTTTAAGGTGCAGGGGATATTTGGATAGAATCATTCACAAAAATGTACTGAAAAATTTGCAAAAATGGCAACAATCTTTAAAGTTGAATAACTCGAAAAGTAATGGGACTTTTTGACTGATTTTTTTGTGTTTCATTCAGGGGCAGGGGACATATGAATGGTATTGGTATTATGGTATATATGGTATTGAATAAACATTTATTTAAATAATTTGAAGAAGTAAATAATAACGTCCTACTTTTTCTGTTTTTAGACTTCCACACTTTGATGCAAGTTAACTCTGAACATGGGCTTTGGTTTAGGGGGCAGGGGACATTTGGAAAGCATCATCTGCTGGTGTGGACACCTCAGCAGTCTTATATGGTATTGAATAAACGTTTATTTAAATAATTTGAAGAAGTAAATAATCACATCCTACTACACAAGTCAACTCTGAACATAGGCATTGGTTTAAGGGGCAGGGGACATTTGGATAGCATCATCTGCTGGTGTGGGCTCCTTAGCAGTCTTATATGGTATTGAATAAACATGTAATTAAATAATTTGAAGAAATACATAATAACATACTACTTTTTGTGATTTTAGACTCTTCCACACTTTGATGCAAGTCAACTCTGAATATGGGCATTGGTTTAAGGGGCAGGGGACATTTGGATAGCGTCATCTGCTGGTGTGGGCACCTCAGCAGTCTTATATGGTATTGAATAAACGTTTATTTAAATGATTTGAAGAAATAAATAATCACATCCTCCTTTTTCTGTTTTAGACTCTTCCACACTTTGATGCAAGTGAACACTGAACATGTGCATTGGTTTAAGGGGCAGGCGACATTTGGATAGCATCATCTGTTGGTGTAGGTACTTCAGCAGTCTTAAATGGTATTGTATAAACATTTATTTAAATAATTTGAAGAAGTAAATAAAACCACAACATAACTTTTCTATTTTAGACTTTTCCTCATATTTCAATATGCTGCACACATATGGAGAACTTCAGTGAGCAAGGGACAGTTCAAAACCATCTCCACACAGTTTGGGCTTCTGCAGCAGCTTTATATGGTATCGTAAAAACCAATTAGTATGTTGTAGTGTTCAAATACATCTGGTATATCCAGTCTTTGACATTTTGTAGCTGTTGTGTCTTGTGTTGTACTTGTTCTTTCCTATTTAGTTTTCCTTAATGTGTAATAAACTAATTCAACTTTATCGCTTAATTATTTTGTTGGTTATATTTGGTGCAAGGGGTAGAACGAAACCGTGGCGGGAGTAAAATTGTGCTTTACTCCCTCTGTATAGTCGCTCCGTCGAGGATTGGTTTATATGACCACTTAGTCCAGTTTCGAACCGCGGGAGTAAAGTACCTACTTTATTCCCTCCATGTATAGTCGGTCTACCGAGAATTGATTTTTATATCCCCAGGAGTAAAGTGCCTACTTTATTCCCTCGTTGAATGGCCGGTTGTGCAGGGTTGGTTTTATGACCAATCTAATTTGCGTGTTGTAGGGTTACTTTTATGATCTATCAGCAATGTTGAACTAGATGTTACATGACTGTGTTGAATGAATGCTTTGTTGTGAATTTTATACTTCATCGTTCGCACATTGTGCTCCTCTTATTCTTGTCATGTATATCAACTGCGTATGAAAATTTCCGAAAATCAGTACCCAAGACTATTATAGTCTTTGCAAATTTTCGAACCCGGAAAATTGTCGAAAATCAGTGCTAAGACTATTATAGTATTTGCACATTTTCGAGCCCATAAATTTGACGAAAATCAGTACTAAGACTATAGTCTTTGCTTATTTTCAACGTGCGAAATTGTCCGAAAAGTTCAATACAAGGAGTGAAATACATATAGTAGTATACATCGTTTAAACGTGCGCCGAAAAAACCTGTAACATTTATGTCAGATTAGGTGCTAAATGTTTCTAGCAACATTTCCTGAAAATCCTGAAACTTTTTTCAAAATGTGCAAAAATGTACCAAAGACTATAGTCTTTGAAAAATTTTCAAAAATGGCAACAATCTTTAAAGTTGAATAACTCGAAAAGTAATGGGACTTTTTGACTGATTTTTTTTGCGTTTCATTCAGAATTAGGTTCTAAATGATTCTAGCAACATTTCCTGAAAATCTTGAAACTTTTTTGAAAATATGCAAAAATGTACCAAAGACTATAAGTCTTTGAAAAATTTGCAAAAATGGCAACAATCTTTAAAGTTGAATAATTCGAAAAGTAATGGGACTTTTTGACTGATTTTTTTTGCGTTTCATTCAGAATTAGGTGCTAAATGTT